>JAOSBP010095347.1:0-23593 GCA_027563825.1 Erythroxylum mucronatum | reverse complement strand
GGGTGGGTGTTGGGGGGTGGGGGGCACGTGGGGGGTTGGGGTGGGTTGGACGGCGTCTTTTTGTCCGATCGGGGTCAGGGCCTCAGTGAAAGGGTTAGGTGCGCTGGCCAGGATGGATTTGTAGGATTGGATGCTTTGGGTCATGTTGTCGATCGAGGTCTGGAGTTGGTCGAGGTAGGCCGCGCCGGGCTGCGATCGCGCCTGCGCCGAAGCCAGTTGGGCCCGGACGTAGGACTCGCTCGCGATCTGCAGATTCGCCGCCTTCTGAAGCATGGAGCTCTGCAGGCCGAGCAGCTTCTTGGCAGCATCGAGGGTCAAGGCTGGCAACTTCGCGTCGGCCATGATGGGCTGCATGTCCGACACCATGGCTGCGGGATCCAGGCTTTTGATGGCGGATACCATGTCGGTAGCACCCGCGGTCTTCGCATCGAAGTACAGATCCACGAGCTTCAGGCCCGTGTCGGTAAGACCGGTGGTGGAGGTCATGTCCATCTTGGTCTGGTACCAATCTTTTCGTGCGTTGTCTTCGGCGGTCGCCAGCTTGGAGGTGTCTTGGTTACCAGCCAAGACAGCATTTCGCTGCTCGATCATGAATTTGCGGCTCAACTCGGCTTGATAAAGCTCGGATCGAAGAGTGGCTGGATCGCTCAAAAGATCCTCAGGCATAAAGTTTGTGGACAAGTACTTGGCCCAACTTGATGGAGAGAAGACGACCGGATAGATGTCCTCTGTATCGTCGATACTCCGTGCCACCGATGCTCTCAAGTTCTCTTTGGCCTGCATCAGGGTCTCAGACGCGCTGTCGATGTCGATGTAGCCCACATAGCGTCGAACGCGGTGATCTTGGGCCAGTCAGCACCATTTCTAAAATCAGTATGAGCACATCATCACTTACATTGACCACGGATCAGCAACAAAGTCCACAAAGATTCCAGTTTCGCATCGACAACAGGCGCATAAGTGGACAACATGCGATCGTAGGCTTCGACTTGCTCCTGCTTGCTGAAGTCTTGAGGCCGAGCGTTGTTCTTAAACTCGACCCATCGAAGTTTTTCGCCGTTGTACAAGTCGAACAGTTTCTGGTATAGGTCGACACGAGGGATCATCTTCGAGACTTGCGGGTCATATAGCCTTTTTCGTGACTCGGACACGACAGGGGTGTACTTCGGTGGCTTCTTGGCAGAGATTGAGGCATCTTCAGGGAGGGAGGCCAACAGATCATCAAAGGGTGGATCAAAGTTCTCGACTTCTTCCTCCAGCCAAGCGCAGATTTTTTCCTGCTCCTGGTCAGCGACGCATACTGCTTGTCGGAATTCCTCCGACCTACCTGATCGTCCCGAAGAGCAACGTCGCTGGAAGAGGTAGCATTGCTGTTGGAGGATACTAAGGAGTATAGTGCTTCCTGATATTGGGCGGACACCTGGATTTTGTAAGCTTCATCTGAGGACTTGTAGCAGATCGGTCACTTACGCTTGAACCGTTCGGGCCATTCATGACATTGGCAATGTCGTACATGTCGTCGGACAATCTGAATTCTGCTTCCGCAACGGTCTGTGGCTTCACTTGCTGCGCGTTGATCCCATCACTGCCGACATATTTGTATGTTCCTTCGTCCAGTATGCGCGCGGGCTGCGCATTGATCTGTTAGCAGAGACTTCGGGATATCAAGGAGAGAGCATTACAAATTCCATCTGGAAAATCCCCAGACCCTGTCTCCAATGTCAATTCTGAGAAACATCGATATCGTCAAGCAACTCACGGCTGTGCTTCCGAAGAGCTCGTTGAGCTTATCGTAGGCCATTTGGGTCGGATAAGTGTCCGACCCTTTCGGAGGATCGGCCGGGGCGGGAGTAGAAGATGACATTATCGATACAGGATATGAAAATACCGATTAAAGAAGACTGAGTTTCGAGAATGACATCTCTGGGTAGATCCAGCGACATTCTTTATAGCTTTGAGTCTGGAAGTCGTTTTCGGCTAGTCCCATGATCGCCTCCGGGCCGCATCAGGAGACGGTGGTGTGAGACATCAGTGCGGACGTTGAAGTTACTCCACCAGGCATCAAGGGAAACTCGTCACGGGGAGCCACGTGGATGTTTGAATGACCACGTGCAGTGGCGTTGGTCAAGCTCTCCTGATCTCGGGCAAAACTTCCAAGATCAATGTCCGCGGAGCCTAGCGGGAGCTAGGCCATCTGTGGCGGTCGATCTTTCTGGTTCCTGGCGAGGGTCCAGACAACCGTTGAACCATTCGAACCCTATTGACGAGCTTTTGGGCCATTTTCCATGGTCGGCTGACGAAAGTACCCTTTGACATGACCTGATACTCGTAGCCACTGGTTCGGTACCCTCATGGATACGATTCAAACCGTGACTGATCAGTGAAACAATAGGCGACAGCGATATTGTGTGGCGTTCTGTCATGGAGTTTCCATACACTCTCCTGATGCTTTGTTCGAGCACGGGTGTGTGGCTTCTCAACTGTGCACACCATACTCAGACCCCGATCACTGTTCAATACATTGTACTGGACGCCGCTCGCTAAGGTCAACACTTACCAGGATGAAGGAGCATCGGTAATTCCGACACATGTGTTGGGACCAAGACAGGCCACAACAGCCGTTCAAATCTCTGCCATATTAGCTTTACAAAGGCCTATCACGGAATCAAAGTATCCGGCGTTTATTGCACTGAACTGAATATATAAATCAGTCTCGCGCTCTCAAGACTTGATCGACTCTTCATCAACCCCTCATTTCTACACGATCTCGCACAAACATGGCTGAACAACCAAATACGGCCGAAGAACGCATGGATCCAACTCTCACGAAGGACATGAATATTCTGATCAATGAAGCTGAACGTGTAAATATCACCGTGGAGTACGATTACGGGTCAACTGAGTACTACAAATTCCGGGGATTACGTCTCGTCGATACACCGACTGTGGTATGGCTTTCCTAACTCAGCTTACTCGAGTCTTCCCTTTGACTGATCACGTACACTAGCGCATGAGTGGGAAATATCTCTTTTGGAAGAAGGATGATTACGATGAGCAAAAGAAAAAGTCGAAGCTCACCATAACTGAGAAGGATGTGAGCAACCTTGCTGGCTTGGGCCAACCTACCGAGTGTGAGTCTGACAGCCCTCGTTGATGGAGTTCTGCTAACGTCGTCAAAGTCGTTCAAGTTTCCCTCACCCCGAACTGGTACTACGTGGCAGGCCTTCCGTACAGCGACTGGACTTTCCGTGAGGGTGCCGTGGCTCCATCGACCACTGACGGCATGTACAATGTAAGCAAAGTCCTATCTCACAGCTCCATTACGAATCAATATATCTGACGGCTCGATAGGGCCGGTTCTGGTACAACACAAGAACCGAGTTCAATAACATGGAGAAGAACTACTCGAGATGGGAGAAATTTCTCAAGCAGCCGCTGAAACAACGTCATTTCGGTAGCGGGGAGTTGAGGAAGGATCTCGGCCCCGATGGTCAGATGGACACTATGCCCACTTTACCTGATGACAACAATCAGCCTTGAGATTGTCGAAGACAGACATCGTGGACCGTCGAGCTGTAGTATATAGATAAAAATGTTATTGTTCGCGATTCGCCTCGATCTTGTCCCAAGAATCAGGGAACCGGTGACTCGATTTGTTCTAATAAACCATTGACTCGACCCATAACCGGTTCGAAGAGCCATGTGTCGTAACCTGCTATCCACAGTCCACGAGTTGTCAATCTACCGGTTCCCTTTCGTGCAATCACAATGCAAACGCATTAAAATCACATGAATACTTGTCCGATACATATCAGTCTTGGACTAGCCATCGGTTGCGAGAGTTTAATGTATTGCGGCTTGCTTGCATCGAGTGTGAGCATTTTCCTGATCCGGCACTGTCTATACGACTTGGGAGAAATCCGCTTTCGAACAGACTATGAGTTCTTAAACAGCACATCAACGATTTGAGCATCTTGCCGTCAGAATTTGGACTTTGTCTACGTCATTGTCCTCCACGTCTATTCCACTAGAAGTCAGACGAGTGAAGCGATTGTCCTTACACCAGAAATCATCTCCAAGTAGTTCGCACAAGCTAGTTCACACATGTAAGCGAGCCTAGACAAAAACTTTCCAATAGTCGAAGGAGTACCAACAGTCGTGAAAATCCTTTCTTGCGATTCGCAAGCACCTGCAGCTAACGATAGGCTTCACTGCCAATCGTAAAGGAATCTAGAGAATCCCACCAGTCTGTGTTGGCTTTCCGACGGGTTGTCGCATTCTGAAACAAGCTTTCATCCTGGCACTTTGTTACGTTGACTCAACATGCATTCTATAACCGTTTCTGCCGGCCGTCCTCAAAAAAAACCCCCCGATCATACTGAACCATCGGTCTCGTGCCAGTTGACACACCGACTCGCATTGGCAGCTGAGAAGATGTCGCCGGTACGGGAGGCCTGATTATGTGATCCAAAGTTAGTCGATCTGGCCGCGGACAGCGAGGTTATATATACATCTTTTGTCTCGATCTGCTCGATCTTTTTGTCAAGCTTTGCGCATCAAAAGGCTTTCTTGCCTGAAGACTCCGTCATCCCAACTTGAGCTCGAGCTCGAGCTCACTGTAAGGCCTATCCCGAGATCCGAAGGGGAGCCTGTGGACTTCTCATCTTCATTGGCCATCTGAAAGATACTTCGAGTAATAAACAGTCTTCTTCCAAACGAAAACTCCATCTGAATTTAGGTCAGTTGGCCAATCGAGTCGTCATGGCGAGCAGCAGGATACTTGAACTGTCCAACATCATCGCCCACAACACGGCTATCATCGATGGCTTCTGCACCAAAAGTGGTATCCTCAGCCCGTCTTTGGAGCCTGATGCTCCACCGATGCTCATGTTACCTCCCGGCATGGACGAACTATCCACCGCCAAAGACAATATCATCGCCGCAACCCGGGAGCTGAACCAACTGATGCGAGGACCAACCTCGACCAGCATCGACATCGGAGTAAGCCACCCACACCCTGAAACCCAGTCCCAAAGCTGACCCGTGACCGAACCAGTTCATCGACGCCTTCGCCCTCCACGCCATCTCCCGCTTCAACATCGCGACCCACGTCCCCCCCTCCGGCTCCATCCCCTTCGACTCCCTCTCCACCCTGTGCGGCCTCGACCCCTCCCTCCTCCGCAGGATCATCCGCTACTCCGTGACCTTCGGCGTCTTCCGCGAAGCACCCCCGGACCACGTCTCGCACACCTCCCAATCCCTCCTCCAGGCCCAGAACGAGATCTTCCGCCTCTCCACGGCCTTCACCTTCGAGGAGTGCTTCCCCGCCGCGGCTCGCGCGGTCGAAGCCCTCAGCCTCCATCCCCAGGGCTCTTCTGAGCCGACCCAATCCGTGAGTCTTCCCCCGCTTCCACACCCCAGACTTCCCTGACAGGGTTTCTCAGGGCTGGGCACTGGCCAACTCAGCCTCCACCCCCATGTTCACCGAACTCCACTCCCACCACCCCTCCCGCGCCCGCAACGCCGCCGTGGCGATGGACATGTGGAACGCGTCCATCCCCCCGGAACCGCTCGTGCACTCCTACCCCTGGCAGGACGCGGAGCTGGTGGTCGACATCGGAGGCGGGCACGGGCCCGTGAGCCAGGCGATCGCGAAAGAGCATCCGCGTCCGAGGTTCGTGGTGCAGGATCTCGGGAAAGTTGTGGCTGAGGGGAGGGAGAAGTTGCCCACGGAACTAGAGGGGAGGGTGGAGTTCGAGGAGCATGATATGTTCCTCCCCCAGACGGTGAAAGGGGCGGATGTGTACTTTTTTCGGTCGGTGTTTCATGATTGGCCGGATGAGTATTGCGTGAGGATTCTGAGGGCGTTGGTGCCCGCGCTGAAGGTTGGGGCGAGGGTGGTGATCAATGATGCTTGTATGCCGGCTCCTGGGACGTTGGGGGCTACGCCGAGCAGGGAGAAGAGGTGAGTTCTTCCTGGACTTGGGGGATTGTTCTCCGTTTGATGGGCTTATGGGCTGACTTTTGATGCAGGATGTGGGATTTGAACATGTTGATCTTGTTCAATGCGCGAGACCGGGAGGAACATGAATGGAAGGCGCTGTTCGATCAGGCGGACAAGCGTTTCAAGTTCTTGGGTGCTAGGATGCCGGACAAATATGTGAAGGGTGTGTCGGCTACGTTTCTGTTTGCGATTATCGAAGCGGTATGGGAGTCTTGAAAACGTGAACAATAAAATCCTGGGAACACGACGACGTGGCCCTGCATTGTAACACCAACGTTTTGTTCTTTCTCTCAGCGAAGGAGAATATGACCCATTCGCGTAGGAAAAGTAGAGTTCGAGCGAAGGATCCAAAAGCGGGGACGGCCTTTCACTGGACGATAAGAGTCTCTAAAGGTGAACCAGCCATTGCAAACACGTCAACGATCTTGAATGAATAATCTCCATTTCATGCGTTCTGCATTTGGTGAGTCCTGCCCTGAGAAAGTGCAGTGATGGGAGAGCATACACGCCGCTATAATTGGAACAAGGGCAAGATTCTCCGCAACGTGGCTGATGCCAAGTGGTTCTAGATTGCCGCCGAGCCGCGTGCTTGCGATGCAACAGCCAATGAAGGCCGAGTTGGAGATTCAGCCCATTTGCAAACAGCAGAAAGTCTGAAACAATAGTCGGGACGGGATGTGATGCGGCGCAGATCTTGGGCGTCAAAGATTGAATTGTTCGAGTTGTAGCTCCATTAGAGAACATCCAATCCAGAATTGCAAGACGGACAAGACTACTAGTTTTATTCTTTATGTTCACGCAGGCTCTCATTCTCGTAACGCTTTCAAACTGCTCAAACTGAGATAGCGGGCGTCATGTCGACGGTGGAGGAAGCCAAACAGGCGATCAAATCCATCGGCGATGATTGGGGTTACATATCGGATGAGCTCTTGGAGGGTATCCCAGAGGCTAGGAAACGCGAGATACAAAGGCTTGTTCGCAACAAGGATGATAAGATTTCGGCGATGATCACGACGTACGCGACATGAAGCTCTCTGATGCCAACGATGAGATGACTGACGCGAAGAAAATAGCCTTGCTCAGCAACTATACGGCAGTGGAGCACGCTTCGTCTTCGAACTCCTCCAGAATGCGGACGACAACCGATATGATCGCATCAGAGCGCGAGGCGAAGTGCCCTACATATCTTTCTCCGTCTACCCGGATCGCATAGTGACCGAATGCAACGAAGACGGCTTCACCATCGCCAATTTGAGGTCCATCTGTTCAGTCGGCCAAAGCACCAAGGCTGCCTCGTACGGTTACATCGGGGCCAAAGGTATCGGTTTCAAGTCCGTCTTCATCGCTGCTAGCAATGTGCACATCCAATCCGGCAATTACTCCTTCTACTTCGAACATGACAAAGGAGACCCAGGTGTGGGTATGGCCATTCCAAAATGGAGGGAACCGGAAGAAGTTCTGCCTGATCCCCTCACACGTATGGTGCTACGGCGTCGTCAGAGAGGCGATCCTGAAGAGCTGCAGCGACTTCGTGATACGATTTCTCAGCAACTCGACGACCTGCAGCAGACTTCTCTGCTTTTCCTACGAAATCTCAAGAAAATCACGGTTTCCTTTTATGGGGAGAACGAGGAATTGCAGAGGAGCAAGACCCTCCAAGTTCGCGGCGTCGACAGCTACACGTCCTCTATCGAGGTCACGATCACGAATTCAGAAGGTGATGCAACAACTGAAGAAGGACTCTATCATGTGACGAAGCATATGGCCACCGGTCTGACGAGAAGTGGCGACAGAACAGATCTCGAGTCGGAAGAATCGAAGCAAGCCTCCTCCAAAGCCGAGGTGATCCTGGCATTCCCACTCACCGAACAAGGCACACCGCACATTGAACAGCATCAGGTGTTCGCCTTCCTACCAACAAGGGACAGGAGATATAATTTCATCGTCCAAGCCGATTTTCAGACCACGGCAAGCAGAGAGGATGTTGTCACCGACTCCAGGCGCAATGTTGACCTGCTCGATGCCATTGCGGTGACATTTGTGAAAGCGATACAAGAGTTCTGCACTCGACCAGGTCTTTGCTTCTCATGGCCTGCCTATCTTCCCCCGATCGGTTCTGGCTCCAACCAGTTCTGGGTGAGCCTGAATACTAAGATCAAGGAGCGAATGCTGCAAGTTCCAATCCTTAAAAGTCGACACAAGACGGAGCTTCGGTATATCAACGCTATTCATGCTCTCTCTTCCGATTTCAAGGATGAGGACGATGAGCCATTGCTTGACGATAAGACCAGAGACCCATTCATTGCTTCGGAGTATACCTACAGCCTAATTTACGGAGTGCTAAAGGACTACGGCTTGCCGAATACCAATTTGTCCCTCTGCCTGGACCTCATTCGTCTTGACCTGAAGAAATCTGACTCCAAGATCCAAGCGAAGACGACAACAGACCAGTGGCACTCGGCTCTATCAACGGTCCTCATAAATGCTGCGCAGAATACGAAGACTGACAATCGACAATTGCTGAAATATCTTGCTCTCCTGCCGCTGGAAGGCGGATCATGGGTTACTGCGAATGCCCGCACAATCTACCTTCCGACGACTGAAGGCATCCATGTTCCTCCAGTAGCATCTTTGGCATTGCTCGATTCCTCGGCCGTCAATAACAAGATCCGAAAGGAGCTCTTTGTTTTGTTGGGGGCCGTCGAACCGACCATCGCCCAGGTCCGGAAAGCTATACTTGAATCGTGTCCCAAGACAGGCCTCACATTATGTAAACCTCCGACTCAGATCATGTCACGAGACCATCTTCATTATCTATACTCGACACATCGAAACCCGAAGCACACGGAAGAACTCTGGGGAATAACAATCTATGCGAGTGACGGTAAGGTGGTCAATCCCCACAAGGTCGACGTCTACATCGCCAGTGGTGATGATCCACTGGGGCCCACAAAGTTGCTGGAGGGCGTCGGCGATATTCCCGCCCATGACGTCCATTACGCTGACAAGATTTATCTCGAAAAAACCCCTCCGAAACCGACCCCCAAGCATATGTCATGGGAAAAGTGGTGTGAGGACTGTTTGGGTCTTCGCTCACGACTCAGACTCGTCGCTCGAGGTGGGGAAACTCTGTCCAAAGAGTGGCATTACGTCGAACAACACAAACCGAAGAAGCTGTTGCATCTTCTCAAACACCTTTGGGAGTTCGAAAAGGACACCATTAGCGATGATCTCAGGACAAAAATCATCGACGAAACGAAAGGGGGCAAGTTGTGTGATCCTGAGATATCCGGAGCCTGCCCACTTTGGGACACTTACCTGCCACTGGATAAACTCCGACAAAGATGTAGCCGCTTCATGGAAAACTCCGAACCATTTCCGTTCCTCGACCTCGGGAAAGACAAATCTTCCGACGAGATTCGCGCCGAGTGGACCTTTCTTCATCACAACTTTGACGTCAACTTGGAGGATGACGTTTGGTTCCACATGAACATAGCGTATTGGATCAAGGAGGCCAATCTCAATCCTGGTCCTCTTCCCAATCACAGGCGATATCTGGAACTGTACGTAGCGATCGAGGGCCAATGCATGGGTGCGCAGGATCCGAAAGAACTGAGAGAGAAAGTCAGGTGAGTGGTTTTGGCAATTTCTAACGTCGTCGATGACTCATGGCACCCCTGCAGAAAGAATGCCCAGACGCTCAACCTCGTGTATGCACCGGAGCTGGGAGACTCCGAAGCCGAATGGGCCCCTCCGAGTGCCTGTCTCTGGCAAGCGCCGGTGAACATGACAAAGAAGCATTCGCTGAAACATCTCTACGCCGCCGATCTCGAGTCCAGCGAGCTACGACCCCTCAAGAATTTCTTTCAGGAAACTCTGGCTGTTCCTGATGCTACTTGGGCTGATCTCACGGAAGAACTCGAGTTGCTGAAGGAAGCCAAGTGCGAGGATCTTGATCGGATCCTGAGCATTTACGTCTACCTCAACAGCCTAGTCTCGGAGCCGTTTGATGAGAAGATGAGGTAAGGTCCTTCTGCATAAGTCTTGTTGCACTAAAACAGAGCATACTGAACATTCGCAGAGAGGAATTCAAAACGAAACCGATCATCTATGTCACTCAGAACGGCAAGTCATCCTGGCACACCATCTCGGGTTGTCTATGGACCAGCCCCACAGAGATCCGAGGCAAAGTAGCATTGAGTGAGCTATATCAAGATTTGGAGCATCTCTTCATCGACTGTTTGGGTGTCCAACAGTTGAGTCTTCAGATGGTATATGACGACCTATTACAGACCGGTCAGGAAAGTTCCATCGATGAGGTAAAGTCCAAGATCTGGGCTTTGAACTCGCTGTTGGAGACGGAAAAGGAAATCCCGGATCACGCGCCCATGCTGGAAAAACGCATATTTCCCGTGAGAAAAGCTGATGGTTCGGTCGCCTTGGAAACGGCGGCAGTCGAATTCGCCATCGGTGATCGTGAGTACCTGGAGGCTGCATTCAGAGGCAAAATCAAGCTACTCGATTACAGTCTGGCCGATGTGCTGAACCTGAAACCATTTCTGAAATGGACCGGTCTCGCGAATCGACAGCTGTCAACCATGACCAAGGAGGTTACATCGGTAGCAGAGGGTAAGGCGAGACCGATCGCTAAACGTAACAGGGACATTCATCGCAAATCATATGCTCTCCTTCGGTAAGTTTTTCATTGCAAGTCATGGTAAATTGGCTGACCTCTGTTTAATCTCTGCAGCATTGCCGCAACATGCAACAGCCCAAGGTTCATCGCCGATGCCGATGGTCTTTACGAGACATTCCGGACTCTTCGCACCGTCGAGACGGACAACATCAACTCGGTGCTTTCGATAACTCAAGATGGAACAAAAGTCGACGTCCCGAAAGAGGTCGGCGACATGCACATCAGTGAAGACGATTCCGGACTCACGATTTATGTTCCCAAGAATCGAAAGAAACAAGAGTACTGCTTCGCCTCGCCGCTGCCGACCAAACTCGAAGAGTGGCTCATGCGAGACCCGAAGACGCAACAGCGCCAGGCTTTGGTCAATAACAGCATCGTCATGGCCATCGGCGCGATTCTATCCGTCCACCCGAGCGTCCTGGAGAGCATCCTCGACCATAAGGGCATCATCCAGATTTCGATCAAGCAGAATCCCGAAGACATCAACTCCGACGACGACGACGACGAAGCCTCCGACCAATCCTCCGACGAGGGCCCCAAGAACCGACAGCTCATGTCACCTATATCCATGAGCTCCGAAAGCTACGGCGGCGGCGGCGGCGGTGGCGGTGGCGGATACGGCGGTGGGTACAGCGGTGGCTACCACAGCAGAGGACGCCAGTCCTACTCCCCACCAGTCGACACAGCCTACCTCTCCCTCCTCCACAAAGTCGTCGCCTCCGCCCGCCTGACCCCCTTCCCGCCCAAAGGCAGCCCGGGCCTCTCCACCCTCCCTCAAACCCCCCTACCCTCCTCTTTCCTCAGCTCCCTCTCCCCCTACGAAACCCATTCCTCCCTCTCCCGCTCAGATTCCAGAATGGAGCGAGACCGCAAACTCGGCGCCGCGGGCGAGCTCTTCGTACGCCTTTTCCCCCTTTATCCCCCAATCCAACCCCCTCCACTGACGCATTCGATCTAGGTCTTCGAACTCCTCTCCTCCCTCTCCCTCCCCCACTGGTCCCGCGCGAACTGGACCAGCACCCTCCGCCACCTCGCGCGAATCCACGAGGACTACTCCGATCTCACAGCCTGGCACGGCACCGAGACCTCGGACCTCACCTACGACGACGTCTCCGGGGCGTTCACCGAGCTGCTCGCCGAGCACGGGTACCTCGATGAGGAGTGGTGGGATGAGAAGCCCAGGTATTGGATCGAGGTGAAGGCGACGAGTTCGAGGGAGAGCGGGACGGGGTTTTTCGTTGGGAGGGGGCAGGTTGAGAAGGTGAGTCCTCCGTACATCTACACATGATGGGAATGGGAAGGGGCTGACGGAAAGGGAACAGATGAGGGAGTGTCATGAGAGGGGGGATTATGGGGAGGTTTATGTCGTTTTCAGGGTGTTCGCGCTGGAGGGGGAGAGGGTCGGGCTCAAGGTTTATGTTGATCCTGAGGGAATGAGGAGGAGGGGGGAGTTGGTTTTTGAGGAGGAGAGGTGGGCTGTTACGCCGAGGTAGGTTGGTTTTTCGGACGGGGCGGGAGATGTGGATACTTGCAATGATGGTCTGCTAGTGTGTGCGGGAGCTTTGTACAGATGGGTTTGGAAGGTCGAACTCGCGACTTTGAGGTCGGCTTGGTCACTCTGTCTATAGGTCTCTTATCGTGCCGAGTTAATTTTTTCCACACGGGGGTTGGAGGTTTGGCTTATCACTTCAGATTCCCGGCAGTGTTTTTCATCATGAACGGCTACCTTCATCACAAACGTCAATCAACAAGGTTATGCATCCGACATCCGGAGAACCCTCATCTGCGAAGTCAGACCAGACGAGACCAGGTGAAAGAGCACCCAAGTTTCACACTATATACAAGCCAACGCTGAGGCCTTCAATCGATAGATGATGAATACTCTTTCGGTCAAGATGTAAGTCTCTAGCACACGTTGATGCCAAGCTGAAAGCACAGTGTCCGGGTCGAAGTACTGTTGTGTTGGCGGTATGCCGCTGGCATACGTCGCAAATTTATCAGCAAGTTCACGCCGGTCGACGTCTGCACCCTGCATCGATTTGAGAAGAAATTGGTTTCGTAAAGCGTTGCTCCATAATACTCGACTGCTCTCACGAGGGACCAAGTGTAGTCATATGGTCTCAAACTGATTTTCAGACTGCAGCCTTGAGCGCCGGCGAGGGTGAAGATGGCGGTGAGTTCGGGAGAGTTTCTCGGTTCAAATCTCTTGGTCCAAAGGGTGCACCAAGATTGTGATCCCAACTCATGCCTCGTCGAAGAATAAGGATGTTCCCATCTATCTATCGCACCGGTCATTCCAGCTGACACCGCGAACTTCACCATGACATCCTCATCTTCGTCGGGGTTTTTCAATCTTGGACATATTATGACTCGCTGACTCACGCATCCATCAACTATCTCTCTGGGAACTAGAAACGGTATGTGTTTAGTTCTTTCGAAGCTGTCCAATCCCAGTCTTTTGCACAGAGGAAGGCAGAAAATTGAGCGTTCTTTGTCGGCCGCGGTGGTGAAATTCAGAGCGGCGATATGAGTAATATCATCTCGTTCATGTAGGGTAAACTGCCGGGTGACGTCCCATGGCAGTTTACTATATTCCAACAAATGCAGAGTCGTCGTGAAGACTTGGTAATCTTGCCTGACCGAGGGCAAAATTGTGTCGAATGCTCTGGTGAGCCAGCCGCGCCCTGGACGAAGCCACGCATACGAGGTTGTTATGGGAAAGCAAACGGTTTGATTAGCGCAACTGTCGCATCCGATCTTTGAGCAGAATCTCGTTGGACTATCGGCCAGGAGGGGCTGTCGATCCGGGAAGGACGAGTATCGAAACAGAAATATGGAGGAATCGCCGGTTGCTGCAAATACAGCTTGTTGGAGTCTGAAGAAGGCTTTGATTCGGCCCTCGCCGTAAAGCAGGGAGAGATTTACTTGGAAGAGTCCCAGAAGGGAATAGGACTCGTCTTCTGGGCGGGTGACTTGACGATGGGCGGCCCAGGACAGCTTCTCGGCGACGCTGAACCTTTCCAGCGCCACTCTCAGGGTCAGAGCATCCGGGTTGATGCCTGTCAGACTCGCAATCTCAGCATAGCTCTCGAACTTGGTGCCGATGAGAGACCAGTCGTTGGCGTAAAATTCGACGGCGTCTGGTGCGAGCAATTCCTGAAGAGTCCATCCTCTCGTCCACCACGAGCTTTGAGATACATGCTCTGTCCAATTGTCAGTTGGGGCGATGTCGTACAAGTAAACGTAACAAATGTTCGCATTCCTGTAATAGTCCCACATAGAGTTGATGGTCTCCTGCAGCTCGGCGGAACTCGTGCGATCTATGCAGCAGCTGTCCACCCATACCCACTGGTATCCATCGGATTTTGCTTGGCGACATACGCCTTGGATCTTCGCACAACCTTGCTTTTGATGCCAGTAGTCAGACGGATCAATGATGTCTTCAAACGTCACCTCTTGTTCTTGGTCATCCAGCCAACGATGGGAGAGGATAACGTAGTCCGGAGCTCTATCGGGTCCAAAGAATCGAACCTCGAATGTTTCGGTATTGAGCAATCTCATGGTGAGCCCAATGGGTATCACAAGTCAGCATTCGAAGTCGCACAAAAAAGGTGGAGGTGGCGCATTGGGATGTTCATTTTTTCTACTACACAGCCACAGAGCTGTGGCTGTGCTCTCACTTTTGACGCGTTTGCGTACATCGAGAACGACGAAACAATGTGAGGGTGTTGGAAAGATTGTACTGCTGCCAGACCACAAGAAGCGGCCGTTACCAAGACCAGGCAAGGTTACCTTCCCAAGTTTGGACGAAACTCGAGCTAAGATAATCCTGTGCCACCCGAGTCGAAATGCATTTCCACTTGTCGAAAATTACCACATAGAGTTAGACCTTAGCCTTTTGCAAGGTATTGATAGCCAACTGCCGATCAAGCTCCGCTGCTCAATTTCGATCCAGCACTTTCCAAGGACTGAGAGGTCTTGGACGTCGTTGCACCCGAATGCACGTCTCCTGGAGTCTGCGACCTTGCAGCAGCTCATTAAGCTTCGAGACGTGTTCACCACTACGGGCAGAACAATGTTTCGGTCCGAAGAGTACTATTTATGGAAGAGAATAAAGGCTGCAGGGTCGACAGGAAACAACGTAATGGCAAATCATGTTCATAAAAACAAGAGATCAGCGTTTCAACTCCGCTGAAGTGCGTGTATTGGCTGCTTGATCACTAAGCTCAAGGTTCAATGGTTCACAGTTTGGAGGCACCGCCGCCTAAAGGCACAATACCAACGCCACTAGCCTGTTTGAACCCTTCAGCCGCAACTATTCGATAATATGATTTACGACTATTTTATAGCCTCGCGTCTACAGAATGTCCGAAACGCGAGTGCCGCTATCCTAACAGCCGACGAAATCAACCGTGACGCTTTTCCTCGGTTGCTATCTGCCGGGCATCAGGACCTCTATTTCCGGCCAGGTCTACCCTCGCAGGATAAGAGAGTACGATCGTAGGACTGGCAGTGAGATGGTTTTCCAGCTCATGTTCATTGGAGTGTCCGATCAGATTTCCTTGCTTTCAGGTGAGACAGCCACATACAGAGAGCAAAGTGGATCAGTAGTAAATTACAAAAACACGAACATGGTCTCAATGGTTGGGGCCAAATCCTGCCAGGAACCGACCAATCAGATCGAACTCACTATAGGGCTCGCACCGTCTCAGGCCTCCCGAACCCACATTTTAAGTTGAATCAGCTCGAACAATCAGGCGAGGGGGATCACCACGACCCCACAGAGCATCGGCCAAGACATGAACAGCGAGGCAAACAAGCAGTAACCGAATACCAACCCCGCTCTCGACATCGCCAGTGCGACAGTGTCAAGCATGTATATATATATATAAGCCTCCACGCTGAGCCCTCTTCCATCTTCCCACATCCAACCAAACCACGATCCTCCATTCATCCCACGAAATCTTTACAATCCAACTCATCCTCAATCACGAAATTAGTCATGCACCTCCCAACCCCCCTCGCCCTCCTCTCCCTCTCCCTGGGCGCAGTCACGGTCTCAGCAATCGACGTCAACGCCTTCACAACAGGCGACTGCACGGGCACGGCCTACGCGACGTGCAAATCCATCGCCCCGCAGACCTGCTGCCAGGTCGTCTCCAACGGCCACGGCGCCTCGTCGGGGAAATGGTACCACCTCGTGGGCCCCACCACCAGCCGTCGAGGTCTGCAGGGATATCAATCCCAGGGGTTCAACGTGTGCGGCTCCGTGCTGAAGCAGAGGGTGGTTTCGGGGATAGACACCAGCTGCATGGGGGGGATCGGGAGTAATCAGTTCGCCGGGTTGGTTTGGTACAACCCTTCGAGTAAGAGGGGGGAGGAGGTGAAGTGCGAGGGGGGGCAGATGCCGGATATTGTCCGGGTTGCGGGGAGGGAGTACTGCACGACCGGGGTTGAGAGGGGGGTGGTGGAGGAACTGCTTGGGTTTGCGACGAATGGGACGAGGATGGAGACGGGGAGGTATGAGGGGTTGGTTTGTAAGTAGGTTTGGGAGGGGGAAACGGGTTGGAATGGGTAGGGATGTGGAGTCCGAATGTTGATGGACGAAGATTTGTGTGGATGTTGGCTCGGTGTATGCAGGTACGAAAAGCGGATCGGATTTTGGTGCCTCAGGCAGAAATGGCTCGGCTTAGGGTTGTGATTTTGGTGGGGCTGGGACGGGAGGCGCAGCCTGACGTAAAACTGCATATCAACTTTATTAACTTCCCCCCATGCTTTTCGCAAGACGATGGTCTCTTATTGTTCTCAATGTCATCTGCGCGTGAAATGCCGGACGATCTCCTGTGTCTCAAATGCAGGAGGCAAGGACACTGCGCGGCGCAGTGTTATCACGGGCAATGGGTGGACGAGGACGAGCGTTACGATTGGCTGTATACCCTCCGACGCGAAGAGATACCCGCGATTCTTTCGAGAGCGGATAGACTCTGCCCTCGTTGCGAGGACCTTGACGTGGTGAACTTGCTGCGAACCGAAATACCGTGGAATTCGCCGGAAACAATGCAGGAGGCCTGGGAAAACCAGCATCCTGCGTTTCGTCGTTTGGGAAAGGCAGGGAGCGTCATATTTAAAGCATCGTGTCCACTTTGCGTCTGTCTCTTCACTTTGGCGCCCACACCTTCGTCCTCGACCGATGACCTGTTCACCGTCCCGGACTGGACGTACAATCGTCTCGCTGGACACCGTGACTACGTACTTGGACAAGAAGAGGAGAGAAAGTATGCCAAATGTCTGACGGTGTTCGTGGAGCAAACGCGGATCTACCAGGGTCAGATAGTCGGACCAACCCGTGGCGGTGAAGCGCTCTGCATCTTGGACGAGGATCTCCTCCCGGATGAGACCCTGGGGGGACGTCGGGTGCAGGAGAAAGGGATCAACGTAAATCTGTGCAAAGCTTGGCTGGATACGTGTCGGAGCCTCCACGAAGGGTGCTGCGAGCCACGATTCTCGGATGAGCTGCGAAACATCCGGTTGGTGGACGTCGAAGCGAGGCAGGTCGTGGCATATCCGGGAAGCCCATGCGATTACGCCGCGCTGAGCTACGTGTGGGGAGGCAGCACCGCCAGCAGCTATCGACTCGGCTCGCGACTGACGGATCTGCCGCGCACCATCGAGGAGAGCATGCACTACGCACGTGAGCTCGGGAAGAAGTACCTCTGGGTGGATGCGCTCTGCATCGATCAATTCGACGAGGCCGACAAGACCGACCAGATCGCGCACATGTGGGAAATCTACGGCGGAGCATCGGTGACCATCTTCGCGTTGTCATCCATCTCGGCCGACTACGGTTTGATCGGGCCCTCGGAGCGTGCGGCGAAGCAGTTGAGGTGCGTTATCGACGGGAGGAGGTTCGTCGGCCTCGGTCTGTCGTTGGAGTGGAGCATCTGGAGAAGCAGGTGGGGTTCTCGTGCCTGGACGTTCCAGGAGGCGGTACTTTCTCGTCGACGTCTCTATCTCGGCAAGGAGCAGGCGTATTTCGAGTGCGAGGTGATGCAATGCTCCGAGTCTCTCGACGAGTCGCGCTCTCGGGCTCATGCCCTATCTCCAGCCAAGTATGCTGAATGGACCTCGAGCCTTGGTCCGGAGGAGGAGCGATTACCCATGATGGAGTGGATTCGTCGGGAAAACGGAGGAGGCGTGATCAAGGGGATCTCCGAGCAAACGCCGAATCGATTCAGTCTTTGGGATGAACAGGTCTCTCAGTACAGCGGTCGTACCACGACCATAGAGCATGATTTCTTGAGAGCGTTTTCCGGAATCCTGCGAAGCTTGACGACCTACTACGAGGCCGGATTCTTTTGGGGCTTACCTTTGGAAGATCTCAACACGGCATTGCTCTGGTACTCGGTCACTCAGCCACGGCAACGGCGGCATTGGTTCCCGTCATGGTCGTGGTGCGGGTGGCATACGATATTCGGATCACCAACAATCCCTCGAGGCGATCCACCGTGGTTGCGAATATGGCGAAGTCGTGGTGAAGGTCTCGAATGCGTATGTGATCGGAGCAGTGAGAAGCTCGGTGACGATGAGGCGGTGATCGACAGCTCCACCATGACCTCTAACCAATTCCCGGGCGACGGCATGACGGATGTATTACGTCAGCGTGCTCTGTTCATCGAGGTAATGGTCGGACAACTTCAGGTCGATGGAAGTTACATTCGAGAGAGAGCACCGGAGTTTGAGAGTGAGTGGACGGGGCTGGAGGTCGGCGGTGTGATCTGTCAATTCTCCATATGGTCGGTGGGGTCATGGTATCAAGATATCATCGACATCATGTGGGGCTTTCGACTCCTCGTGCTGGCGCAGGATGTATACCCGGACCATCACCATCATCTTCTCATGCTGGTGGTCTGCAAACAGGGAGAGCGTTACATCCGCAAGCAGTCGGTGACCTTGGCGATCCCGGTCCAAAGCGTCGACCGAGTCATGCCGGCGTTGCGGCTTCACAAAGAACGTATCGTCTTGATCTGATGGAGAGGAAGAATGATGGATGCATGCATTAACTTCTTTTGCGTACAGAGGAAAATTATTTTTTCTTCGTCCAAGCGAGGAGCCGGGAAGGTTGTATGTACATGTGTGGAGATTGGAGATACCCACACCCATCGGCCGTCTATCAATCTATTCTCTATCGAGTCGCAGCTCCCGTTTGCTAATGATACAAGGACAATGCCGATACTATGCCACGCCGCAATGATGTTCCATGAAACGCAACCTAGACGTACTTGCACATCATGGCAACCATGAGGTCGAAGAGCTGAGGTGAAGCGGTCAGCGAATGCCGGAGGGAGTGGTGCGGGATGATGGAGACTTACACCGATGGCTTCGACGAAAGCGAAACCCAGAATGGCGTAGGAGAAGAGTTGGCCACGGAGAGACGGGTTACGGGCGACGGCCTGGAGGAGAGCGGCGAAGACGAGACCGATACCGATACCGGCACCACCGAGACCGATGGCGGCGGAACCCATACCGAGGTTCTGCGAGACCTGGACGAGGGCGTTGGCCATCTCGGATGAGTAGGCACGGCTGGCCTGCATGCCGATGGGGGAGACGCGGGCCTTGGCGGCGTTCAGGAGGGAGGAGGTGCGCTTCACGGTGTTGAAGGCGGTGTTTTGACGGGTGGCGGCTGCAGGGGATGGGTCAATGGATGAAGTCATGGAGCTCGCAGGCATTGGAGAAGCTCACCTGAGTAGGCACGGGTGAACTTCTGGAGCTGCTGGGGCTTGAAGGCCGGGCGAGCGACCTTGACGGAGCTCTGGGCGGCCATTGAGGCCATCTTGGGGGCGGCGAAGCGAAGAGATGAGGCCATTGCGATGGATATGGATGGAGAGATGATGGATTGATGGAGTTGTCGATGGATGTTCACGAGAGTTGATGATGGGGATGGGGACGAAGATGGAGAAAGGAATCAATGTCACGGGAGAGAAAGAAAATAGCTGAGGGTTTTCATCCTCGGAAACCGGTTAATGATCGGTCAGATGGTATCGAGCTTGGACGGAGCACCTGTTCGTGCTGGTGGCTGCCATTGGTGCTGATGGAGAATCCGAGCCTCCCTATCGATGGCCATCTGGAAATGGGCCCAACGACCGGGGGATCCACCCTCGGAGGCCTCTGATCTGGCCATCTCTTCGATGAATATAAAGATGCGACCCATGCCCCGAGATCCATCGATGCATCATCCTCATACATCGGAGTCGATGGGCCTTTCATCGATGAGATGACAGGCACCTCGGATGAGTCACATCCTGAAGATTCCGTGGGATGTAGACGAATTGATCCTTATCACATGTCGTCCGTATAGGATGAGCTCGGGTACGGCAGTCAATCCATGTCTGCAGATGCGGCCCGTACGCCAATAACGTCGTCCATGCTTCCAAAAATTTGTTCCGAGTTCGCCCGAAGAAGACCGGGGTGGATGGATGTGAGGGTGGGCATGATTATATGCGTTGGAAACGGGTCGCGTGAGATGGAAGAGTCATGCGCCTCGATAGACGGACATGTTTCGATGGAATGGATGGTGTTCGGATGAGAATCGCAAATCTCGTCCTCATGGAGATGACGTCCAAGGAAAGATTGGCGCAATGAGGCGACGTTGGAAGGGATGGCCCGAAGATTCATCGACGTGTTCGGTGGACGATAGGGCGACATCGCTTGACTCGACGGTTGGCTCGGGTCCGTCCCAGTTCACCGGACGCGATCAGCCGGCCCGTCCGCCCGTTGTTTGGCTTCCTTGAGGCTGAACAGTGCGAATGATCCATCTCCTATCTCTTCCAATGGCCGCCATCGCAGAGACCCGACCTCCTTTTCACATCATCTTTCAACGGGGGCTCGAAGGAATTGTTGAGACAGAGAACGATGGGAGATACAGAGATACATTGGTCAGCTTACCTTCACCGTACATCCTCGCACGCGTGCTATTCCCGTCCATTCATAACAGACGTTCGCGTGGGTGTGTGGTCGGATCCCACGCCATATCCACGTTCGATATTGTTGGGCGTCGCGATGAATTTTTTTCATATTGGTGACCCACAGCGCCGTGTCCGGTAGCGTGTCATCTCAGGAGTTCCTGACGTGCCGCGGCTCGATGGGAATACACGTGCGAGGAAACGTCGGTGTTCGGTACGCTATCATGATGTGAAATTTTTCTTCTTCAATTCATGTCAGTGAAGAGGAATGAGTTCGGGATTGAAGTTCAATCGAATGCTCCAAGTACTTGGGCACTCGAGTACGTAACTTACTCCTCTTTCTCCTCACCGGGCCGAGGCCATCATCTCGCTTCTCGCTTCTAAGTTTAGACCCGACAGTGGAACACCTCCAGTTCTGAAGACTCGGTATATCTACAATGGTGCAGATAATGTCCACAGAAGACGGATGAGATTCTTCATATCGCATCCATGGCTCTGCAGGATTGGTGCCTGTTTGGTGGCTTTTCGTGTGTGAGACGCTCAATGTCGCCAAGTGTCACTATCAGTCGCTCGAGACTCAACCCTAACGATTATTCTTCGAGGCTCTATCACTCTGTTACAAATTGACCACTTTCGCGAAGTGCATATGACCGTCGGCGTGATTCCAAAGATTGCATATTCAGTCCATCACCTCATTTTCATGCTGTAGCGGTGTACAAATTCGCCGTCAAAAGATAAGGTCGCTCATCACCGGCGGCGAGGTTCAAAACATACCGGCCCACCTGCACGAATCATCACCGGGAGTGAGATGTGCGCCGAAGCCATCGACATTCGATAAATTAATCTTTTCTGAATGCATGAGCAACGACAACCAGAGTGTGTGGTGTGACCGAGCATCCATCTATGCGGAGATGTATCGGGCGCGCGTTGAGTCGTCCAAATTTATCCGAACACACACAGACCGGGAACAACATCTAAATCGATGCTTTGAATGATCCAGATCTTTCGCAACTCGAGCCAAAACTTGCAGGCGCAACTCAGACGGGAACTCTTGACACATGTCTCTCCTGCCGCCTTCGATCTAGAATTCGAACCCGGCACCCGACCTCGTTGATGGGATCGAAGCCGACGAATGTGGGACGTTCTTTGTTCGAGGATGATCATATGGCAGCGGTCAAGTGTGCCCGAACAGATTGATACCGCTGGCGAAGGTGAATAATATTTGCCCACCCATGGAATGAGATTTTTGCCGTACAGGACAGTTGCGAAATGGACAGTTATACGCAATCTCACGACGTCTTCGCTGGTGAATGAGAAAGAGCTGTGGTACAAACCGGAGTCATCTTACTTCACGCTTCAAGCGATTCCTGTAATCATGTGCACGTAACCGCCGATGCTGTCCAGCGATCGGTAGAACTATCCTGCCCTTTGCTCGCGTACGGTTTGATGGCTTCAGGTTCAGACCAAGAATGCAGGACAGCGAACATCCGTACCACATAGAAAGTGTTTTCATGGTATCCAGAAGGTGGAAGCTTGCATCTCAAACGCCTCGTCCTGCCGTCATGAACCTTTTCGGTATGGTAAATATCATAATTCATGTTCGTTGGTGTTTCGGGTGTTGCTTCTGAAGGCTTGAACCGAAAAAGGCTAGTGGAGGGGGAATGCAGGGAAGTGTTGGCGGCACACGTTTAAGCGCCCAGCTTGACCAATCGTTGCCCGCTCTCCATCTATAATTGCTGTGACCGGCTTGGTCCGGCCGGCATGGGCCTGATTGACCTGTCCCCTTGATCTTTCTGTTGATTCTTCTCCTCCTCGTGCACCATCTTCGTTGCGACAATCAAGTTCAGAATGGGTGGATGCGGGCTCATCTACCTGAGGTTCACCCTCTTGCTGCTCCTCTCAGCCATACCGAACGCCTACGCCATCAAGGGCCTCTGGAAGGTCGACATCGACAATGGCCCGGCTCCTCCGAGCGAGTCAGGTCCTCCACTATCGGCGCATGCGACGCGGAATCGCTCAGACCTACCCTACGAGATAGTCGGTATCGTCGCCGCTTATGTCGGATTCATACTGATCACGGGCACGCTTTACCTCACCATTGGGCGGAAGCTCAGGAAACATGCCCAAGACATCGCAAGAGGCCTGAAGCAAGCCGACGAACCGAAGCTGGCCAATCGAGTCTCGTTCTCTTGGTCGTCACGTCGTTCCACTTGGAGAAGAGACGACAAAAAAAGTCAAGTGGTTACCCAAATCAGAAGCATGGATGCTCAAGAGACCGAGGACTTTCGGCTACAACACGAAGAGAACCGTCGGCGGGACATGGAGTTCATGGCAGTAATGCAAGGTCAGGCCTATGAGATGGAGGAGACATCAAACATATCGTATTCGCCTACTCCGCAGTATGAAGACACACGTGTGAGCAACTTTCGGGCGCATTCAATTCGCAGCAATATGTCGCAGGCATACCAAAACTATGGCCACGGCGAGGGCGTTCCGTTGGCTCGAGACCACCGGCACCAAGCTCCTGTGTCCCCGTCGACTCCAGATTTTGCGCAGACACCGAGCAGCATGCGATCTCGAGATCAAGACGACGGACTCCCGCTCAATTCGAGTTCCAAATTGATGCCATCTCACACAGCTGTGCGAAGGATGGATCCGTATCCCGATAACGCCAGTTCCATGTCCAGCCGAGATAACTCGAGTGTATGGCAAAACTCACGTTCGAAAACGAGTGATATCGCGACGAATGCGTCCAAGCAAAAATATGGGCAGCCTTTGCCTCTCCGGAACGATGCTCAAACCAAGGAGCAGTTCATCGAGCACCCACCTCAGTCACCCGATTTGACCAAGATGGCGACACCCTGGGACCACCCGGAAAACTCCAATGAGGCCAAATCCGGGGATCTGGATCTCCCAAAACCGAGTCTCCCAAAA
>JAOSBP010093930.1:0-23634 GCA_027563825.1 Erythroxylum mucronatum | reverse complement strand
TCCTCAACCAATGCTCGCCGATGCGTCAACGCCACGCTCAGAATCGCCGCGAGCAACGGGAAACCATGCGTGGAGTCCGTGGCAAGAGGGAGCAAAACACCACAAAGTGCTTGGTGGGAGCGCGGGTCGAGAAAGGACGTGGCGAAAGTCACGTGCGCGAAATGCGAGACGAGGCTGCGGTGGCGGGTGGACAGCCAGGGGAGGAACCAGCCGGTTGTTGAGACGAGGGAGGGGGAGGGGAGAGGGAAAGAAGAGGGTGAAGAGGAGGAGGGGAGGTTGAGGTGGGCGAGTGTGAGAGAGCCGCTACCGGAGGGGGAGGAGGAGGATGAGATGGGATTTCCGGAGATTGGGGAATTGGACGAGGGGAGAGAGGTGTGCGAGAGATGCTGAGCTCGGGTGTGGGAGCGGCGATCGACCCAGGTGAGGTTGCGTTTGTAGGAGCAGGGTTTGTTGTCGGTTAGACACGCCTGGCATGACGGTTTGGTTTCGTCGCAGCGGCGGTGCAGGCGGCGGCATTCGTTGCAGCCGGTGCGGGATCTTTTGGGTTTCGAAGAAGACTGCGGCTTCGCGAGAGGAGGAGGTGAGGGGTTCGGCATCTTCCATGGTGGATGGACTGCGGATGAATGGTCTCGCTGTGAATCAACGAAGGCGAAGTTGGATGATGTGTGGAATCATCGAGGGCAGTTTGTGCGCCTCTTTGGTCGTGGAATCCTGCGGATTTCTAATCGATAGTTCAAATTTGCGGAGAAAACAGTTCTGGAGAATGACGTCCGTGAGCTGTAATGCCGACATTTTGTGCCGGCAGATACCGTTTACTGTTGTTCCTAGGAAGCATTACCCCGAAGAAGATTTGGTTTTCCAGTACCGCATAAACAGATGCAGGATACGTTTATGTACAATCATCACAATCATGGGTATCAAAAACTCTCATCATACATTGTTCTCGACAAGAACCTGACCACCACCCTTCCTGAGCCTCGGCAGTTTCACCGGTATCGTGATCAGAAGCAGCGCAAGAGCCGCAACCATAGCCGTAACAAAGCTCAGCTTCAGCGCGGATGCGTAAGAATCGATGACTATTCCCCAACCTGGTCAGCAAACTCGTTCTTCTTCTCCGAAGACAACCCCAAACTCAACTCACTTTGATCCCTATACATCTCCGGCAAATTCCTAACCTCCCCAATATTCGACCTCGCCACCCGGATGAAATGCTTCGCCTCGGGCCCACGGACATTGCGAGCCAAGAACACCGCCAAAGAATTTTGAAACACCAACCCGCTTATGGCGACCCCCAGCACGATCCCCAGATTCCTCCACAGCGACAGCGAAGACACCACAACCCCCTGATCCGCCTGAGGCGACACGGCCAGAGCACCCATCATGCTCGCGGGGTAGATGAAGCCCTGGCTCAACGGGGTGGGGGTCACGAGGAGAACCTGCACCACGGCGGATTGGTAGCGGGAGATGAGACCGAGGGACAGGCTGCCCACGACGTAGACGCCCACACCGAGGACGAGCATGGGTTTGAGGCGGCCGGTGTAGGTTATCCTGAATCCGGGAACTCGGGTTAGAACTGGCCGACGCAAGGGTGGGGAATGAGGGGAAGAGAGAGAGGATGGAGAACGTACATGTTACCCGTGACGACCGCGGCGATGGATCCCCCTATCGTTGGAGCCGTGAGACGTAGTCCGGAAGTCGAAGCCGTGTCGAGGTCGACGGCTTGGAACCAGATGGGAGCGTTGAACAGCACGACGTTGCTGGCGAGGCCGGCGAGGAAGTTGGAGTAGGTGAGGTTCATGTGCGGGGAGGTCGAGATGAGGTGCAACGGCATCACCGGGTGTTTGGCTCCGCGCTCGATCCGGATGGCGAGCCAGCCCAGGGTGATGCCCAGGACGAGGCAGATGATGACGAGAGGATGCGTCCATGGAACTTCGTTGCCTCCGATGTTGAGGGATAGGACCAGGAGCGCGGCGGAGAGGATGAGTGCGGCGAGACCCATGCTGTCGAAGTCTTTCATCGTCGCCCATGTCGAGTTTTGGTCGGATTTTCGACCGTCTGCTGAAGGGATGGCGGCGGACGCTGGGCCGAGCTCGTTCGGGATGAAGATGATGGCCATGACACCGCATAGCACGAAGATCGGTACCTGTATGCCGAATGCCCAGCGCCATCCGCTGTTGATGGGAGTCAGCGTGCAATCGTCGTGGAGAAGTGTGTCGAAACGTACAAAGTCTCACAGATGTAGCCCCCGAAAGCTGCTCCGCATGTTGAGCCTATGCCGGAGACGAGATTGATGTGGCTCAGGTAGGTTCCCCGATGCTCTATCCGAACCAAGTCATTGGTGATGACGAGTCCCATGCTCATGGTCCCTCCAGCCCCGATGCCGCAAATGGTACGGGCGGCGATGAATGAACCGACGGTATTGGCCGTACCACACCACACGTTCGTCGAGGCAAATATCGCGAGGGCGGTCAGATATATGAGCTTGCGGCCGGTGGCATCGGAAAGGCGACCCCATAACGGTTGGAAACCGGTGCTTGTGATCAGGAAACCCGTGGTCAACCACGAGGCTTGATTTGCCGCATTGAAGTACGAAGTGATGAATGGATGGCTCGATGCCATCAGAGTCGAGTCGAAATGTGCAACAAAGTATGCTGATAGGATTGAATATCAGCATCAATAAACAAAGTCAATACCGTTGGGGGACTCACAAATCAGGACAGTGATGAACACGATCCAGAATTTAGACTTGCTGACGTTCATGTACTTCGACTCGGGAAATTCATCTGACTCGCTGGGTGTTGTGAGTTGCGGACTCATCACACCTTCATCGGAGGTATCCCCATCTTCATCACCGTTACTTCGCCATGTCTCTTGCGATTCAGAGGCACCTGAACCGGATCGTCCAGTCGAGATCCCTTCATCACCCGCTCTTCTTTTGCGACCTCGAGTCCGACCGTGCGTGGCTTCTTTGCACCTTTGACGTGACTCATGAGATCTGTTGTTCCGGTCCAAGGTGAGGGAAGGTAGAGGCCGATCTGCTAACGCGGTAGAACCGGTGGTGTTCGTCCGCTGCGAACCCGACGTCACGCTTTTCCCCCTTCCATGATTCCCTCCCGCAACCAACAACGGGGTGAACTCGTCAGGCATTGTCCAGAGAATTGCATCGGAAATTCCTCGACGCGACGCAATATCGATGCTGCGACGATGAAAATACACGTGCCGTTGACGTCGACAATGCTGTCAGGGTCTCGGTACTGCAAGACTTTTTATGCACTCAACCAGGTGGCATCCTGTCAGATGCAGATTCCATGATGCGATGATTCCTAATCTTCGGAGGACAGCTCTTGCATCCGGCTAGGAAAACATATGCGATCAAGTCTGCGGAATAACATCCCCACTAAGGTTTACCCGTCCATTTCACGACCAAACGCGCAGTGATTTTAGTTCTGTTCTTTGCCGAACAACCTTTTGACGGCTTGACCTTACCGTCATTTCCTTGTGCGCCGAACATCAATCTGTCGGGACAATGTTATGGCCACATGTGTGGGGTGTTTTTCACGTGATATACTTCTCCAGTAAGTGCAGTTGGGGGCTACTGGAAGTTTTTCGTGTATAGCGTTTCATGAGATTTGAACGACTGCCTGATGACCCTGAAATCTCCTCGAACTGAAAAACTTTCATGAGTATGCTTGCAGTTCTCATCAACTACGAATTCATCACATCTCCTGTTTTTGCAGCAATGAGTGCTTCGTAGAAATCCGACACACTCTCGGCTCCTTCAATCCTTTTGCCTCCAATCTTAAAGGTGGGCACGGAGTTCACACCTTGCTCTCGAGCTTCTGCAGCTAGTCGATCTGCTTCTTCACCCAACGCGTCGCTTCGTAGGAACATCGTTACTTCTTCTTCCGGAAGACCAGCAGCGACCGCCGCCTTGGTCAGATCTTCATGTGAAGTGATATCTGCCGTGCCTTCGAAGTGATCGTGGAAGATTTTCTTGACCAGTGCCGTCTGGAGCTCCGGACTTTTGGTGCCAGCAAAGAGAATCAATCGATGCGAGTCTTTCGTTCTGCCATACTTGCTCGCGAAACTGAATTCGATGCCGTGCTCTCTCCCTACTCGGGTGACACGAGTTGTTATGGCGTTGACTTTATCCGCTCCGTTTTTCAATGCTATCTGATCCAAAATTGGGATGCCTGTCTCAGGTGCGTTTGCATTCAGATAGTACGGCAGCCAAGTCAGGCGAATATCGTCTTGAGTACCACCAGGGTAAGTTTTCTGATACAGCGCCACAGCCTTTTCGAAAGATCTTTCGCCAATGTAGCACTATGAATATGTCAACTACGTATTAAAGTGCACTTGGATCCGAGAGACATGCCCATGCACACACGGTGTCGGAATAAACTTGAACGTCGATAACTGCCATTGTCGGAGTATTTGCAGGTAAGGTGGTTGTTGTTAGAACTTGAGAAAGGGCAGATGGATGGAATATTTAAGCATATTGACTGCCTAAAGATATTGGGTGACGGACGCTATGGCGGTTTCAACTCAGCGACCGTCGTTGCACGACGCGTAAGACACCATGCCGTGCGGAAGTCTGTTATTCGGACATGGTCAAGGCAGCCAGATTGCTAGGAACGCCTGATACTGCTAATTCTTTCACACATCTAAACGCGTTGTCCGCAAATATTGAATGCATGCTTTCGAACTACAGCTTACGAAGTAGTAACCTTGATTGTTCAGCATGATCCAAAGATATGCGATGGTTGTGTTGAGTGGACAGCATTGACTGATTACAACGTCGACAAACTTTTGAGCTGATCATCATCTGGAAGCAGTCCGGTGTTAGCTGACCCGTACGATAGTTTGTTCTGTTGTAAGTATACAGTATATTTCTATGTGATAAATGCATCGTGAATTTGATTCCAGGCATTGTGGTTGGCTGGCTTGCCGTTGCTGTGCAACGCCGTCTGACGTCAATAAGTAAACTGAAATGTCAACCAAAAACGCCAAATCTAATCCGTCTGGCCTTCGCGTGCCGTGCGTGATCTAGTGCATTCATTACTATTCGCGGGGTGCTTCGTTGTACACTCGAGAGTCAATTTGGCGACTTATCGATTGGAAAGGAAAACAGCAAGTGCCAAAAAGATGAAGCATGCACCGCTGTTCAACGTGTTTGATACTCGAACTGACATCTCTGCTAGGTCAAGGTTGTGCCAACAAAGCTTTTGGAATCAAAGCCAGGTCACCAATATGTCTCCAAGGCCGTCTTGCACACCAAAAAGCAGATAATGGCCACCGTGCCGACCAACAAATCTATCTTAGATGCAGCAGTGCGATGTAAAGAGACGGCACAAGAGAGGAAGACAATCATCATCAAGCAGCCTGTACCGAAGATGTTCCACCTAGGCATGTTCGAAATCGGTAAACCATTGGGGAAGGGCAAGTTCGGCCATGTATACCTGGCACGGGAGCGGAAAACTGGATTTATTTGCGCACTCAAGACCATGTATAAGAGCGATCTGCTGCAAGGTCGGATCGAAAAGCAAGTGAGACGGGAAATTGAGATCCAGAGCAACCTCTGTCATCCGAACATCCTTAGGTTATATGGACATTTCCACGACAGCAAACGAATTTTTCTTATCCTGGAATTCGCTGGAAAGGGCGAGTTATACAAACACCTTCAGAAAGAGAATCGATTTTCCGAGCAAAAGGCCGCACGATATGTCATGCAGATGGTGAGTGCACTACGTCATCTACACCAAAAGCATGTCATTCATCGTGACATCAAACCGGAGAACATCCTCGTGGGTATCCATGGCGAGATCAAGATCTCGGACTTTGGATGGAGCGTACATGCGCCGGCTAATCGCCGAACTACTTACTGCGGGACGCTTGACTATCTTCCTCCGGAGATGATCGTACCTCGAAGTCCTGGCAACTCGTACGATGAGAAAGTGGATCTCTGGGCACTCGGTGTGTTGACGTATGAGTTTCTGGTGGGCGAAGCGCCATTCGAAGACACTCCTGCTATGACTACCAGGAGAATAGCCAAGGGCGACCTTCGAATCCCGAGTTCTGTCGGCGAAGAAGCCGTGGACTTCATCAAGAAGGTATGTATCGCTTCATTAGAGTCGGACGTGAGTTGAAGACTGACATAGACAGCTGCTTGTGGTGAATCCTGCGAAGAGACTTTCCCTCGACCAGATCGAACAACATCCTTGGATTGTGAATCGCTGCCGAATTACTAAACAAGTGTCAAGCGATGAAACACGACAATTAGACAGGAAATATCTCTTCTCACCCTGAACGGACGTCGACCTGCGCAGCCCCACCAAGCTACAAGCTCGACTTTCCGTCATCCGCCCCACCAACTCCAAACCCACAACCCGGACCCACCATCGTATCGCACAATGGCACCTTCAACATCCCCATTCCCTCACTCTCAAGATCCCCATCCCCTCTCCCAAAACCCACCATGCCATCCCCCCAGAACCCCCCAACAGTCATCCGCGTAGCCCTGGACTGGACCCCGAACACCCTGCACTCCGGCCTCTATCTCGCCCTCGATCGCGGGTTCTACTCCTCCCGCAACCTCTCCGTTTCACTCCTCCCCCCAGATCCTTCCTACACCCACACCCCCGCCAAACTCCTCGCCTCAAATTCCGCGGACCTAGCCCTCTGCCCCTCAGAATCCTGCATAGCCTACCACGAATCCGGCAAACTCCGTCTGCAAGCGATCTACGCCATCTTGGGCAGGGATGCTTCCGCCATAGCTACGAGCTCATCCGTCAAGAGGATAGGGGATCTGGGCAAGGAGGGGAAGAAATACGGGAGTTACAACGCGAGGTACGAGGATGACATCGTCAAAGCAATGGTACACTACGACGGCGGGGGGAAAGGTTTGGAGATCGTGCGGGACGAAGGGAAATTGGGGATGTTCACCGCGTTGAAAGAGGGGAGGGTGGATGCGACCTGGGTGTTCAGGCCCTGGGAGGGGGTGGAGGAGGGACCCGCGGAAGGGATGAATTACTTCTCGCCTGGGGAGGGTGGGGTTCCTTATGGGTATTCCCCCGTGATCGCGAGGGATGCGGGGAGAGAGGATGGTGGGCTTGGAGAGGATGTGCTCAGGAGGTTTGTGGAGGCTACGAGGGAGGGGTATGAGTATGCCGTACAGCATCCGGAGAAGGCGGTGGAGGTTTTGTACGAGAGGTGCGAGCCGAGGAGGGAGAGGGGGTTTTTGAGGAGGAGTCAGGAGATGATCAATGGTTTCTATGGAGATGGGAGGAATGAGTTGGGGTATATGGAGGTGGAGAAGTGGGAGAAGTGGGTTGGGTGGTTGAGGGAGAGGGGGTTGTTGAGTGGGCCGAGGGAGGTGAAGGTTGAGGAGATTTTTGATAATCGGTTTACTGCTTGATGGGTGAATGGAGATGAGCCTGGCAAGGGAGATTGCTGCTTGTCGTCTGATTGGCGGCTATGACGATCAAGACAGATTTATTGAACAAAGAGACTTCGCGAAGAGGTGATCATAATATGCTGAAGCGCGAAGTTCATTGATTACAGTGATGGAACTTCATTGCGGTTTAGTGATGTCACTCTTCAACCGATCATTCAGTAAGTCTCTATAAAGACCACCGTATCAATGTACATCAGTGTATCAATACAGAAATGTACACAATCATATCACATCGCCATCAACGATAAATGAGAAGAATAGAAGAAGAAAGTCTTCTAAGCTCTCCATCAAGACACGCCAGGAACCATCCGACATTCTCCCAATCCGCTATCAGTCCATCATCCCGTCTGTTCCCTCTTACCCTCTTTCCTGTCCCTTTCAAATCTCTTTTTCCCCAATACCTCAGGAAGAACTCACCAATCTCGCCCCCCAAACCCCATTGACCACCACCCTCCCAACCTGCGACTTCATGTAACATGCCACTCCACTGAGTGAAATGTCCACGCACCCTTTAGTCTTAGCACAAGCATCGATGCAAGCACTCAAGTCCCCTGGGTGCACGTTTGCTACGACGGGCATATCACCTGCGAAGTGATCAATTCCGCATTCGATCAGGAACTTACTCTTCCCATCGGAAGCAATGTGAACAGTGTTGTTCGAGGAAGGGCAGGAGAGTTTCGCTGAGGGAGGAGAAGATGAAGGTTGGGAAGGGGGAGATAGGGTTGGAGTGCTACCACCGGAGCGGGAGGATACTCTCGTGATGAAGGTTGAGGTTGGGTATGAAGGTGGGATTGGAGCTGTTGTGAAAGTATGTGAAGCTGACGATGTTTTGGTGGGAGAAGGTAACGATTGAGATGGGGCTGATATAGACGTCGGAGCCGGGGCAGCAGCACCGCAGTTGTCCGTTCTCACTCCCAAAGGAGCTGGAGCGTGGTCCACTGCTGGGTTGGTTGTCTGGATCGGGTTGCAGCCCGGAAGGATATCACCCGGAAGGTTGACTTCCTCGACAAATGTGCGTTTGAGCTTGCATTCGTCCGCGGGGACACTGCTGGCGTTGAAATTGGGGCACGATCCGATATCTTCGTTGCCCCATTGACCTTGCGGACATTGTGCGAGTAATGCCGGGATCGAGCCACGGTTCCAGCCGTTGAAGAAGTCAAAGTGCCAGCTGTAGCCCGTGGGATCGCCGTTGGCGAGGACGAACGTGTCCGGCTTGACTTGGTCGACGACCGCGTGGATGTCGAAGGTGTTTTCGACGAATATGTGGGGAAGGCGGGTTGGATGGGATGAAGGGCAAGGCCCGCCTTGGACGTCACCGATTGGATAGGACATGTGAGCTGATGGGTTCGCTTGATCGAAGGCCGCACCGTTCCAGCAGTGAGGAAAGTGAATTGCTCCGTTGAAACCGTCCACGGCGTCGCAATCGGTCACTCCGGTAGGAAAGTTACCTGAAGTGCCTTGGTTCATACCGGCGGGACTGTGACAGATCCATTGGGTGATGTTCTGACGTTGAATGTCGGTGGCCGCAGAACGCATAAGGCTGCTGCCTGCAATCATCCTGAAACCCTCGGGGAACTCGAACGGTTCAGCCAGCTTGTCTTGCGAGTTGCCAACTTTTCTGTAGTATATCTTGTGACCGTTTGTAGGAACACGCACGTATCCTGTCCCATTCAGTGCTTCCATGTAAAGAGCCGGGTGCCAATATACACTCTTATCATCTTTATTGCCTCTGTTGGAAGCATCGGCAACTGTCTGACACTCCGATGACTGAAGGGACTGGTACGTTTGATCGGGACTCATTCCTACGGCACCGAAGATCTGATGTACATGTTGACTGATTTTTCCAGGGTTGAGGATTGAGTCCATGCGTTCGACTACAGTGTCATCGTGGCCAGGAGTGTACATGACAAATTGTTGAGCATTGGCGATCGAAAGGAAAATGATAATCGATTGTATCCAGTTATTGCACTGCATTTTGTGTTTTTGAAAGAGCGAATGAATGTAGGAAGATTTCAATGAGTGTAAATGCAATCAAACCAGTGATTGCAATGAAAGAATGTAGAATAGTTGGTGAAATGATAGTCGAGCGACCGAGCGACTCGAGAAAGAATACCTGATCTATGGTAAAGAGAAATACGAAAGCATGGAAACACAGACTCTATATCAAAGAAAAGGAACATATTGGAGAAGACATAACAGGATCGTATGGTCAAGCGCAGGGGAAATTGACGGACCTTCACGTCTGCTATCCGCAGACGAACACATCCCTGTATAAGGCGCCACCATGGATCTCGGGACTGGCGTGGCAATGTTCCGTTATCGAGATCCGGACAATGCAGGTATCGTTTCACATGCGTGGAAGATTATTAGACGGATCAAAGACCATGCTTGAGGTGAAGAGTAATATGCTGGCGCTAAGGCGAAGGTTACGCCCACCGAACGCCCCGAGCTGGTTGAAACAAGCCGTCGGCGCTGTGAAACGACAGTGGCAATTAAACACAGTGATTCATAGATGCCTTGCTGCTCCTGTATCAGTGCAGCATCAAAGTGTACATACGAGATGTAGTACCGGTGTCGGGGCAGTCGGCGTTTAAGAAGTATTAGAATGACTGTTTGGTCGTATTGTTCTGGACTCATTTTCTTTTGGTGAGACGACATCAATGGTGAACTGCATCGAAGGCTGTCTTCTGTAGTATTGTTCTTTATTGATGTTTGTGTTGGGTATGGCACAAACTAATCAACCTGCACATCTTGCTCGAGAGATCACCAGCAGTGGAAGTGATGACTCGCGCAGATTGCTTGATTAGCCTATGTATCGGACTAAAGAACCTTCTGTAATAATATGCTCCAGCGATTGATTCAAGTTCCAGCAACAATCTCTCAAACCACGTCCATATCAACGAGGGTATCATGAAAGGCTCGCGATGTTCCACCCATCGCTACGGTGAGCAAGGCTGGCTGTCGAACTGATCGAATCTTTGCAAGACGGTTGTGAAAACGACCGGACACAAATGCAGACATCACCAAGATCATGCGTTCCTGACCTCTTTTTCATTCTCTTTGTTAACTTGAGACTGGTCGACTTTCCGCATCTTCTTCCAAACGCCCAGGAATCCACCGCCGGTTGTCCGGACGCCCACTTTCGGACGGCAAGTCGTGTGCAGTTTACCATCATCTTCAGCTTCCGAAGCAGATTCCTCTTCGCCTTCTTCATCGGTCTCGGGCTCGGCCTTGGGCCTGTTTCGGTCACGTGGTTTCGAAAACCTGACATCCCATTGCCGACCTCCATTGGCACCATCAGTGGGCAATTCCAACACTTTGTCGAGGTCCAGAAGCAACTGCTGTTTTCGAATCTCCGCAGCACAGGCAACTATCTGGGTGATGTGTGGAAAGAACAAGATCAGGGTTCCATCCGTGTTCAAGGCGTCGGCGGCGGTGGCCAGCTGATACTGTGCATCAGGTATGTCCAGAACTATGTGCGATAGAGAAGGATCGCCTTTGTTCTTTTCAACGCGATCGCTCAGCCAAGCACCTACATCTCCGGTATGAAACGCGACGTTGTGGAAGTACATGCCGTTTCGGTACTCTGCCACATTTTTTTGCGCTTGTTTCATATGCTCAGGTGATCGCTCGATGCTGTGAATGACTGCGTTACGTTCGGATTTCCACTCAGTCAAAGCGAAATCGATCTCTGCTTCATCTTTCCCAGCCAGTGACGGCTTCGGTGGATTTGCAGCATGAATTGCACGACTGAGGTAGAGTGTCAAGCCTCCATTGCCAGTTCCGGCTTCCAAGATCTCCAGTTTGGGTGTGTCACGGTCCGGGTGTAGATCGAGCAAATTGACAATCACCGCAGAGTCGGAGGGATAGATCGGGGTGACTTTTCGTTGACATTTCAGGACATAGTCTTCGAGTGACATTGAGTAGACACGGTATTCGATATCCTTCTTATCCGAAGCTCTCGCCAGGATGATGTCGCGGGGAGATTTTCCGATAATGTTCTCATGACGGATTATGCTTGACCCGAACGGCTTGACGACCTGGCCCGGGTTCAAAGAGTGCACGTAGACGGAGTTTGGAGAACGTCCCCTTTTTCGGCGTAGAATGGCTTGATCACCTTGTGCAAAGACGGGATCGTTACAAGTGCTTGCCCTTCGACATTGATTGGATGGGACTCGACAGGTATTACGCCAAATGTTACTCATGGCGCCTGAGAGTCGGTGGCAATGCTGATGGAATAGATTGAAATGATGAATCGAGTTGGTCCAGAAACGGCGTCAAAAGTTGCTGACAAGGAGGTAATTGATTGGTTAGAATATTGGTATTGAATGATGATCATCTGCGAGTGAATTTACCTGCATCCTTATATCTACCTAAAGTCGATGTGCAGAGAAGTTGCAGGCCCCTTTGCTGACTCAGTCACCACATCATGAAAATTAGTAGGGTAAGAACTTCCAATAATCTATCCGGGCAACCAGAAGACCTTCAAAAAGAATTGCATCTACGAATCTGTTTAGGATAACTTGCTAAAACGTAAACCATTCAATTTTATTGCTCGGATTCAAATTGGCGAAGATTCGGAAACAGATCTGAACATCATCTTCCCAGTTCCGCACCAGGTAGATTATTTCTGAAGTATTGTGCCCTCGGCCTCTAAGAACTCAGAGACAACTGTCGCGAGGATCTAACTCTTCAAGCACCGGAAACAATCTCCAACCCTTGCAACTCATTGTTCCTTTGCCACTTCTCGATCACGGAAATGAAGTCATTCTGACCTTTGGGCCACACCCCATACCTCGCCCCGATCATCTGCTGCTCCCTCGTCATCCGATCCATTTCACCTTCCAAGTTGAAGTAACTCGGCGTGCATCCCGCCATGCCGGCAAATGTGAATGCACCCTGCATGATCTTCGAACCCCACTCCTCCTGTCCCTCCTGCGTCGGTTGAATGATAGGCTTCTGACCAGCCCTTCGGTTCGCCTCTGCCATGATATATGCGATGTGGCTGGAATTGATGTCCAAAGTGTTCATGTAATTTCCACTGACTGAAAACGATATCAACCGATGTCAAATGCAACTCAGAAGAAAGGAAAGTTTGACTCACTGCCGCTTTGCGTGTGACATGTCCAGAACATGTTGGGAAACCCCCGGCTGACGACACCGTGCAAAGTGTCCAGACGTCCTTCGCGGTAGACGGTGTCGAGGGAGACTCCACCCTCGCCGATCACCTCGATGCCCGCTCTGCCTGCCACGGAACCACTGCTGGGAGAGGAATAGCCGGTACCCCAGATCAGGACGTCGACTTCGTATTCTTTGTCGCCAAGTACTACGCCCTTGGATGTGAGACTGTCGATACTCTTGCCGTCAGTATCCACAAGTGTGACGTTGGGTTCGTTGAAGGTCGGGAGATATTCGTCGTGAAACTAGTCATGACAATCAGGTCAGAATGTTTCTGATAGAGAATTCATGTACTTTATCACTCACACATGGCCTTTTACACCAGCTAGGGTACCAGGCTTGCAAGCGTTGAGCGACCGCAGGATCTTTGACCATCTCTGTTGCCCGTTGGCGAACCTTTTCAGACCTTGGCAAATCTGCTGTGTGAAGTTGGGCGATGTACTCTCCCACAGTTTCCATGGTCACATCGGCCTGACCTCCGGCAAGCGTTAAGTGGCTGCAACAATCTGCGTCAACATAATCACAGCAAGATCTATTCCCATGACTTACGCTTGCAAAGTCGTCCAACCATCGTTGACCAGGTCAACTTCGGGTTTGGGATCCAGTTTGGATATGAACGCATTGAAGTTCGTAGCGCGCTCTCGTTGCCAACCCGGTTTTGTTGCTATTGTTGTGTTCCATGATGCCGTATCAGTGTCGCGGTTGTTCCGGACGTCGACTGCCGATGGTGTTCGCTGAAAGACGTATAGCTCCTTGGACCATTTCGCCAAGTGAGGTATTGTTTGCACGCCGGTTGCTCCCGTTCCGACGAAGGCGACTCTCTTGTCCTTCAACTTCGTAAGCTCAGGATCGCTCCTGCATTCTGTTAGACTCAAGCACCCCGTAACATATCTGAACAAACGTACGGAGATCCACCGGTAATGTCGTAAGCCCAGTGAGCAGTGTGGAACATCTGTCCTTTGTAGATCTCATTCCCAGGAATATCCGGCAACTTCGCACCGTTGAGCACCCCAATGGCGAAGATGACAAAATCAGAATGGATGGACATTTCCCGCTGGCCATCGCCCTTGGGTCGTTGCAAGATCTCAAGATTCCATTGATTCTTGCTGGAATTCCAGGTCGCTGACTTGACTGATGATTGAAACATTGCTCGGTCATGTAGATGATATTTGCTCGCGATACTCTCGCCATATCCACGGATCTCCTCCCCGCTCACATACTTCCTGGTTGGAACGTAGCCTGTTTCTTCCAGCAAAGGGAGGTAGATGTAAGACTCTATATCGCACATCAAACCCGGAAAACCTGCAAATGTCAGCCACCGTTTGAGAATTTTGACACCATCGACTCACGATTGAGATACCATGTACCACCGAATCCACCGGCTGAATCAATGATTAAAATATCCTTCACATCGAATCCTGCCTTGACGAGTTTCACCGCATTCAGGATACCGCCATAACCTGCGCCGATGATGACGATCTTGCTATGACCCCCTTCGCTGACAGGTGAATTGATTGGCGTTCCTCGTTCGATCCATGGATCTTCCACCAAATCTTTGAGGTGCTTCGAATTGGAAGGAAAGATATATTGGCTCATGCCATTCTTGTCAAGCCGTTTCTCACGCTCATGCGCATAGCGTGCCTGGACTTTGGCAATATCATCCGAATGCTCATTTGCTTGTTGAATTTGCGAGCCAATCAAGGCCGCAGTAGAGTTGGACATGGTGGTAATTCAGGGATTGAAAAACAAGTGCAAACGAGAGCGGGGAGATGAACTGTACGGCGAGAGCAAGCCATTTGTACCATTCATGTGGCACATTGCCATCACGTCGTTTTTCTACGCGTCCGAAAGTCGGTCAACCAAGAACAGAAAACTCTCCATACATGGACCACTTCATGGCCAAGGATTCAAATACTTTCTGGGGCTGATCCCCACCATACCCTTACGGTGGGGCGACGGCGCTCTTTATTAGCATGATTCCAAGCAGATGAGCCTGAATCACGGTGAGGCGCACGACAGTCAGCATCGGTGACCAGACGGAATTGCTAGTTTCGGGTCAATCATCATCCATCAGAATGATTCACATTATAGTTGTCCAGCTCTGCAGAGCAAGATCAGGGCTGTCCGCTACTCATGCTGGAAACAGTAGATCATCGGCCTGAACACTTTGGTTGCAATGGGCTTTCCGATGGATTTGGGCCAGTCGTGAAGCGAATCAGAAATGATTGGGAGTTGAGAGGGAGTATCGAGTATCTCCTGACAAGTAAAGTTCAAGAGCAGGGCGAAGAAGTTGTTTAAAGGAACTATCGCATAGCAAACTTTGCAGAGCGTTCTTCATGTGATCATAACGGTTATCTCCTTGGTGATGATCGTGGTGGTGCCGCTTGGCGGGGGCATGTTGCAGTCGGGGAAATGTGTCCAAAAAGAGAAATCATTTCCGACTTTGGCTCTGGCGAAAGAGCGGAGCACCTTTGTCGAGTATCATTTCACTGCTTATCAACAGTAGCCTTCATATATCACGAGTGTCCGATCCTTGCACTAGACTATTAGTCAATGAAATGCGATGAACCGCACCACCTCAGCAGAAGAAACGCGTCCAGGAACGGCACAGATAGGACCACAGGCGGCCGAGTCCAGACCTGGTGAACACGTATGCCATCCTACACCGTAACAAATGTCGGGTCATGTCTCATGGCACCGGAAAGCGATCATGATTATGATCGCGAAGTAGCTGCTACCGCGTTCGAAGGAAGTGCAAGAGTACAAACCGTCAAACAAGACAGGAATTTGACTGGCTATCCATCTCTGACAAGACTTTGAAAACTTCACGACAGTTACCTCTGACGACGGATTGACGCCTCTTCGGCTGGGTCGGTTGATGCCGAATAAAGATGAACAGGTCCCAACTCCGTCTACACCGGTGCACGCGTACACATGACAGCACTCCGATGGATGCAGGGGATCAACCCAGAAAACTGGCATACGCCCCACTTTCGGCAAGCTGCCCGGCTAGTCCGAAAACCGATCAATAACGCATTGCCGTATTCTGCTGTATGCCCATATGAACATCACGCCTGCCGAGTCTGGCTTGCATCGCCTCCATCCAATCGAAAAAGCGTCAGCTTGGGAAAGCATGATCAACCCGACAGCCAACCAAGGCTTTCCATCAAGCAAAAGCCTTCCATGTCATATGGACAAGTTTAAATCATCAGTACCTGACGAAACGTTGGTGATGAGGGAAGACTTCCGGTGGCGACCCGAGATACCGGCATGAATGGTAGTTGCGGGGAGATTGGATCAGTCACAATCTATCTGGGCGCTACTTAATGTGCTTGTCTAGTCGAATACGCTCCGCCCGGAGGGACTCTGCACGTAAATCTGACGGGACCAGACCACAGCCCTCGACCCCAAATCCTCACGGAATTGCTCCCGATGCTCGGCTCTTGCTACCGATGACAATCCGTGTGCGTAAACATTAGACAAACAATTCCATGGTAGACTATAAGATCGGTCCTGCCATCCGAATTCAGTAATGTTTTCCATACTTGGATAACAAGAGAGCCTGAACTGGAGTTGGCGACGGTCACACGCATCATCTGTGTAATATCCACGAACATCTGAATACGGATTACAGGACCGTTATCGCGTTGCACCTTGAACTTATATGTCCAGCAACATGGTGGTCACAACGATGGACATCAAAGATTGTTCAGCAACATCGCTTGCGAAATTCAGCACAAAGAGTTATCCAACATTCTCATCCTTCATCGAATATGGCTACAACAATGCTGAACTATCTCGGCTTCGGCTCCTCAGCCACTAAACCCACAACACCTGTCCCGAAGACGAAGAATGCCGTGCGGGCCCTGCCAGCGCCATGGTATACTTCACATGAGATGTACGAACTCGAGCGACGTGCGATATTTTCGCGGAGATGGCTGTTCATCACCCATCAGAGTCGTGTCCAGTCGACTGGAGACTATCTTCGGTATAGCATTGCGGGGTATGACTTTGTGATTGTCAAGGATCGAAGTGGGAGCATCAACGCATTTCATAACGTCTGTCGCCATCGTGCATACCCAGTCGTGGAGAAGGACTGCGGCAAGGCTTCCATATTGGCTTGCAAATACCATGGCTGGTCATATGGACTGAATGGAAAGCTGGCAAAGGCACCTTCATATCAAGACCTCGATGGATTCGATAAATCACAGAACGGGCTTATACCCATCCACACTCGTGTCGACTCCAAGGGCTTCATCTGGATCAACATGGACTCGAGTGAGACCCCCGAGGTGGCCTGGGAGGAAGACTTCAAGAACGTTGATCGGCAAGAACGCTTCGAATCGTTGAATTTTGACGACTACGTCCTAGATCATGTCTATGGAATGGATGGTGATTACAACTGGAAGATTTTGGCCGATAATTTCAACGAGTGCTACCATTGCAATCTCAACCATCCCGATATTCCATCCTTCTTAACCGTCGAAAGCTCAGGTGTGGAAACCAAGCTGATGCACATGCAACACGATCACGCCGCCACTCCAGAAGCAAAGGCGAAAGGCTTCGAAGTTTTCAGCACATACTACTTTCCCAATGTTTCCATGTCCGTCACGTAAGTTCGAACCACTTCACCAACACCTTGAAACCCTGACTGATCCCCCATCCAGACCTCACTTCATGATGATCCAAAAATTCCTCCCCGCAGGACCCGGCAAATCAGTCATGAACTACGAAGTTTTCCGCAACAAGAACTCCTCCGAGGAAGACTTCAGGGCCATCAGCGACACCTACGCCCGGGTCATGTCCGAGGACAAAGTCCTCTGCGATCGTGCCCAGAAGAACATCAACGCGGGAGTCTTCGTCAACGGGGAGATGCATCCCAGATGGGAGAAGGGCCCGCTGTACATCCAAGCCAAAGTGCGAGAGGTCATCACCGAGCATTTCGAGCGCGAGCAGAAGGCCGGGGAGCAGATCTGGCCCGCCAGGCAGAAGTTGCCCGCGGATGCCGTCGAGACTCAGAAGGATTTGGATATCTGTCGGACTCTTGATTGCATGGCGCAGAATCCGACGCTGGTTTGGTGAAGTTTTTGTCTTATCTGATTGTTCTCAAGTTGGGCATCTTTCGTTCACATCTGCGAAGGGAGTTTGGGGAGGGGGTTTGACACGATCATCGGGGGAAAGGCGTTGTCATACGAAATTGTAAACTGATGGGGTTTGACATCTTGATATAGATTAGTAGCAGTCGTTCCAAGTAATCATCTTTACAGCAGCAATCTCCTCATTCCGAAATCTCAGTGCGAGAGTCCAGGGTTATCTCGGGCGATGAAGCCGTAGTTGAGGCACAGTCATCGGATCGAGATTCCGATACATCGGGTCAATCGGGTAAAGGAGGTTGGCAAACATCACTCGCCACGGATGGGTTATCGCTCGTTGACGTGGCGTGATCATCGTTGATCAATACTATGTTGAGGGCTCGCTCGTATCGCAAGATATCCTCGGAGTGATCGGGATCATGCGGTGTGGTGATGGCTTCACAAGGAAGGGGTCGTGAGGACTCCGTCAATATCGCTGGCTCAGTGCTCATCCTGCAATCGAGATTATCACTGAGTGTGCAGCATCATCGGGTCTCACAATGTCCCAGATTTGAACAATTGATACATACCAAGAGACTGGGCATGCGACTTCGGACACCGTCATGTCTGGTGCATCTTGAGCGGCACCAGGTCATGAGGAAGTTGCGGCGAAGCACCTGCTCATCTCAAATTTTCCCCCTCTCCTGACCATAGATGGGAATTCGATCGAATGCGACGGCGCATTTCCATGTAATCATCGATCGGTCTCGTTCGTAATCATCTCCGTCATGCGAGACAGACAATATCGGCACATGCTACCTTGCCTCCTCTTCTTTGTCACATTCTCCTCATCGTCCCTATCTTCTGCTTCCTCTTATTCGTCATCATTCCCTTCCTATCCTTGTCCTCCTATTTCCCTCCATCACTATCACGATCATTGCCATTCAACTCCTTTTCTTCATCATCACCCTCTTCATCGTTCCTCTTTCTGCCTTCCTCGATATCCTTCTTCCCAAATCTCAACCATCTTATCCAGCCCGCTCTTCGGGACATAGGTAGGCTCCTGTCGTTTAGCATTAGTTCGGAGCCCTTGCCGTAGAGTTGCCATGGTACTAAAAGCAAGAGATTACCAATCGATAAGATTCGTAGAATTTCTTTTGATTCGCAGCCTTGGTTCTCGGGCAAGAAGGTGGCTCTCCACGGTAAAAAGTAAGAGTACACCCCGAGTTGGGTGCAGTGATATCATCCACAATGTTCCTGCTTGTTGAATGTTTGTATATGATTGGTAGTGCAGATGCATTCATGCACCACAACATCTTGTTGGTGATCGCAGGGAGATGTGAATTTTTGCTAGAAGCAACAGAAATCAAATGCACGAGGTCTATACTCACATACTCAGTAATCTCAATGCCAATAATCAGTTCACCGAAGATTCCCATCCGCCCACTCATCCACCGTCTGCGTCCTGATCCCCTTCACCCCATTGAACGACCTCTCCTTACTCCACGCCGTCCCCTTCCCCTCCGCAAAAACAACCCTATACTTCTTCATCGCATCCTCTGGATCCCCCCTCAACTCCTCCCTCAACTCCTCCACACTCTTCAATTCCCTCTCCACCTCCCTCCCGGTAACCCTCTCCACAACCTCCGCCAGTCGTCTCATAGTAACCGTATCCCCAGCCACAAAAACCACCCCCTCAATCTCCGGGCAACCCATCGCGATCTCCGCCGTAACTCGCCCAATATCCTGAGGTGTCGTAACCGTTATCTCCGCATCCCAGTTCCCAATAGCCATAACCCTCTTCCTCTCCTCATCCACGAGCCCAAAAACCGGCTCAAAAAGAAACGAAGTAAACAACCCCGTGGAAACAATCACCCACTCCGTCCCCTCCTGCCCACGCAACAGCTTTCTCACATCCATCTGCCCATCGAACAACCCCCCCGCAGCCCCCCGGGGGATGGAATCGTAATCCAACCCGAACTGCCAGGGGAAATACCTCTTCACCTTCCCCGCGAGAACCGCGCGGGCGATCCGCTGATGAGTCCCGGCGGGTGAGTACATTCCCGTGCAGGAGATGATGGTGTGGAACTCCGAGAAAATCTGTGAGAGGGTTGGTTCGGGGTCGGATTCGACGTCCCCCGCGACCAGGTCGATCCGCCAGCTTTCCAGGAGGGAGTTGCGGGAAGCCTTGGCTGGGTCTGAGGTGGAGATTGTGGAGGGGCGGAGGAGGACGGCGAGGCGGGTGCTGATGGGCTCTTCCGGGGATGATGACGAGGGGGAGAAGAAGGGGGATCGGAGGGAGGGGTGGTGGGAGAGGTGTTTGAGCATTTCGATGCCCAGTTCTCCCGCGCCGAGGACGAGGATGGAGGGGGGAGGGGGGGACATTTCGGCTTGGCTTGTTGGGATTTTTTGGGGTTCTGTCGACGGTTGGATTTGTTCTGGTGGATCGATTGTGCTGGTTGTTGGTATGGAGTTGAGAGGTATAGGTTGTTCAATCTTCAGTTGTTGTTGCTATAAGTTTTGCATTGGAGAAATGTGATTTGTCATCTTCAATCGTGGGTCGCGGACGATCGGCGTTACAAGGGCAAGTCCGATATTGGATTCCAAAGTTCATCCGGGAATGATTGAAAATGTTAAGGTTTGACTTTCACACCGCCGCGGGTTTGCCAAGGAGGCACAACTAGGATTAGGGAACGCAGCACAGAAGAAAATGATCCGCCCCGCTTTACGTTTCTAGGATTGGAACAGCTCAGACACAATAGGTAAAGACTCATGCATTCTCATTATCGAATCAAGACAGTTGTATCGCGTCTTGTGAAAAGCATTACATGTAGATCCCAAGCCTTGCACCATCGTAAGAGTCGATTGGGACAGCGATAGTGCCGAGGACTCTGGACACATATACGCCTGTTAATTAAACCTTTGTATTGTCCGCCACTGTTTAAGCAACATCATCAAATGCCCTCCGATCGCCAGCTATTTGCCAAGGTACGCAGGATGTACCACGTTGGCATACTCATCCGCGAGAGTGTCCGTGTAATCGAACCAGTTTCCGATATTTGGCTTGGCTGTAGTGTCGTCTTCGCGTACGATTTCGAATCGGTGTCCAGCCCAAGCGCCCTCGAAATCCACATGTCCGGCCCAGGTGATCTTGAGAAGCAATGCGTTGTCCAGGGGGCACCATGGATGGCCGTCAAGCGAGGCGGACCAACTTTGCAATCTGGGAACATACTTGGATTCGAGTCGAACGTATTGCTTCGCGTTCAGATTCTTCAAGATCCATTTGCCGGAGAAGTCTCCGTGTTTTCCCAGCGCCCTGTCGAAAAACTGGTAGAAGCACTTCCGCACAAATGGATCGAAGCCACGAGTCTTTGTGTCGGATTTGAGATGTTCGCAGATGATATCCGACCAGTATCGGTGGTTGCAAGGTCCTTCCATCTTATCGCACTTTTCGCGATACATTTGTTGATCCCACCTGCTAGCTATCGCTGTACGACGTCTAATCCGCCCCTCGATCTCGTCATCACGCTCCTCCTTTGCTGCCTCGCGAAAGTCAGGGTACAGATCTGTTATTGTCTCAGGCAAGCTCGTAAGCCAGGAGCCGGTGCAGATGATGGGCTGTTTCGACCAAGGTGCGCGTAGACTCTTTCGGGCGTAGTAGAGAAAGTCGCCAAACAATGTACGTGAGCAGAGTCCGAGGCCTGCACGGTCATGGTCGGAAAGAGTTTCGAAAATCGTGCCGCGTACTTCTGGTGGAAGCTGCTCCAGTCTTGAAAACCCAGACTGAGGCTTACTTGTCACCCCGAGTAGGTCGTGAAAGTTGTCGTGATCTTCGTTGTTCTTGGCTAGGTTTAAGAAAGCATCGCATTCCCAAAGATGAAGTAGACATTGAGGCGCGTTCCTCACGCGTGCATATGGGTGCTCGAAGAATATCAAACGCCGCCGTCCGATGGTTGGGATGAGTAGGGAATAGCCTTGACTCCAATTTTTAGCTGTTACACGGCGACCCATGATGGCGATGAGTGAGTGCGGGATGGGGAGGACCTGGTCGGACGAAGTTGTTCGCCAGAAAACGGACATCTCATAGACCCTGAATATCTAAATGACTAGGGTAGGTGGAAGTGCCTTAGGCATAGATTTCATTACAGCGCCGGGTCAACGGAAACACAAGCTACAAACATCACATCAATCCGCCATACGCATCGGTGTCATCCTCAATTCTGCTTTCTTTCGGTTTGATGTTCGACTCCATGGGGTATGAGACCCAGAAGTTGTGCTTTCTGACTTTCTTCTCGGGTTCCGGAACAACCTTGTGGTAAGGAATCATTGCCGGTGCTTCGTGGTTGGCGCGTTTCGTTGCGTATGCATGTGCGAATTTCATAAAGTCGTCGACATTGACATTGTCCAGAAGCCCGTTGGATTGGAAGATCACTGTTCACATCCGTCAGCATCGCAACTCCACACCACTGCAAGTAAATGCATCCGCTTACCCAACGCCTGTCGGATCCAATAGTCCGGGCAATCTGGAGTCTGCCCTGAAGACTGAAGATGCTGATCCAACAGATCACGAATGGTCTGCGGAGCCACCTTTGCATTCTCTACAAGAAGAATATTCCCGGAAAGGTCAGATTCCTTCGCCAAAGGATGGGAATTGATGAAGTATGCACTGCCGTCGTATACCGCCGAATAGTGTATCGGCTCCGGGTCTTTATGCGGAAGTCCAGGGAAATGGTGCTTTTGAGGTTCGACGGAGATCATCCATACCTGATCAAGTTTGTGCTGTTTCTTGCCTTGCTCAGACGTCACCGTCACGTACAGATTCGACTTTGGACTGCCGACCATTTTCACGAACTGCGCCGAATGTTTTCGGATTGAAAATGGATGGATTTCGAGGAGATGGAAAATGACGGCTCACGACCCATACTTTTGATACAACTGACGTTGTGAAGACGTGATGATATAATGCACAATCCATTCACCCAATCACAAGCTACCTCTTTCACCGAATTGGTGCTGCTCCAGCCGATCTCGACAATAGTGAACAGACCAGAGTCTACGCTAGCCTATCGACGAGTTGATCAGCATCAATCTTCGATGAAAACACGGCAGAAGGGGTATCGGAGGCACAGCTGACCTCGACTGGGTGTGGGACAGGGAGCTCCCCACAACCCTAGTCGACGTCATGCATGATCTTAGCCAGATCAGGTTGAATCGCGGCTGTGCGAGAGGAGATTCGGAACAGAACGAAAATGGTGGCATGATATGAAGGGTGCACTTTACGTCTCATCTCATATCATGTTATGTTGCATTGATCTTCTGGCACAGTATGATGGTCCGTGGACAGGATCAGCATCGGAGAACTGAGCCCAAAATAGCAGTGCGAAGCCACGAACCCCACAAGAGACGAAGAGCAAGTACAAGTGGCAACTGGTTGACTCGGGAAATTGAACATTCTATCATCATTCCTGGTTGGAGTTAAAAGAAACGGTGGCTCGACGAGACGCTTTATGTACACTCCGCATGGAGTTGATGTTCGACGCTCAGTTCTACCTGCCTTGAGCTCGGCGAACAGGTTTGCGAGATGGAAGCCGGCGCTGACCCGGAAGGTTCTGCGCCACTTCTCGCGTCACGCAGTAACACCTGCAGAAAATACGAGGAATGCTGCCATGAAACAGTACGCTATTGTCCGTATTCGCACCTTAGGACCTATACCAGACCTCCAGCCTGGTCCACTTTCCGTCCCTTGTCATGTAGATGGATCATGGCTGCATCCTGGTGACAGTGAATTCTCGTGTTCATACGCCTGTCACGGGAGGAGCTAAGAAGGTAGATGGGTATAAGAAGGTGCAATGGCCTGCCGAGTCAGTAGCGTTTCACAGCAAATAAATTCCAGAGCTCTCAAACCGACTCAATCTCATCAACACATCTTCA
>JAOSBP010092919.1:0-23659 GCA_027563825.1 Erythroxylum mucronatum | reverse complement strand
GGCTAATTGCGCCAGAGAGTACAAATTGAGTGCGCAGTTTGGCACCTCGATGTCGGCTTAGCTCATCCACATGAATGCAGAACTCATGAAGGGTTCGACTGTTCGTCGGTTAAAGAGCTACACGAGCTGGGTTAAATACGTCGTGAGACAGTATGGTTTCTATCTTCTAGAGGTAATTAGAGTAAAGTAAGGATAGCCCCTTCGTACGAAAGGAGCTGGGTATGGTAACCTATAGTTTACCTGTTGCATAATATTGAAAATAGTTAATATAGTTTAATTATATTTATATAAAGTGCACGGCAGGAAAGCCACGTTAGTTAAAGATAAATGCTGAATGCATATAGGCATGAAGCTTACCTTAAAATACTCCTTAATATACGTAGTATAATACTACGAATTTTTTTAATAAATAGTATAGGCTTTTTTTTTAATAGCTTTAATGCTTTCAGATATAAAGTACTAATTTTATTATATACTAAAAAGCATCCTTATCAAGTATATAATTAACTAATAATTTTTTTTTAAGCCTGGTTAGCATAAAAGTAATGTGCCCGTTTTGTAATCGGATGAAACAAGTGCAATACTTGTACTAGGCTAATATTATGTATATATTTATTTTTAAAAGATTAATTTAATAGATTTCTTAAATTATTATAAATTTACATAAACTTAAAATTATATTTATACATTAAATATAAAAGCGGATTAGTGTAATAGTAACACAACGGACTCATGACCCGTAGTTATAGGTGCAACTCCTTTATCCGCCTTTAATAAAAAAAGGCTATAGCTTAATTGGTAGAGCAAACTGCTCATAATAGTTCAGATAAGTGTTCAAATCACTTTAGCCTTATAATTAAATTATTAATTTAAAAGTCCGAGTGCTGGAATTGGTAGACAGGATAAATTTAAGACTTATTGATATAATATCATGAACGTTCAAATCGTTCCTTGGACATAATCTACTTAATTAATAGAATTATTTTATATATTCACAATAATATTATTTTAATAAGTATAGACCTTATAGACAAGTTTGGTTAAGTCATAACATTTTCACTGTTACAACCTGGGTTCAATTCCCAGTGAGGTTACCAAAAAGTCTTTTTTTAATAAAGTCCAAGAAGCTCAATTGGTTGAGCGGAGCACTGAAGATGCTTAGGTTATAGGTTCGAATCTTATCTTGGACAATAATTTAATAATAAATTGTTATTATGATATTAATTATTATATCACTTAAATAACTATTAAGTTTATAATTAGTAATTGCGTAATATAAGATTACTAATTAATAAAAAGGTAGATATAGCTCAATAGGTAGAGCAACTGTATGTGGAACAGTAGGTTCTCTGTTCAAATCAGGGTATCCACCCTAATTTATTGTATCAAATACAAACTAAAGGTTATTATTAAAGGCCCGAGTAGTTTAATAGGTAAAACATTAATTTCATGCATTAATTACGAGAATTCAAATTTCTCCTCTGGCTTAATTTTTAATTATGAGATATATCAATAACTTGAAAAGAAATTAGCTCAATTGGTGGAGCAACCGTTTTACACACGGAAGGTTAGGTGTTCGAATCACCTATTTCTTATTAATGTATTATATAAATAAATTATTAATTACCTATTTAATATAAACTACGCGTTTATATCGTAAGATATAAAATATTTTTATTAAAAAAAAATTATTTTATATCATATTATAAGATATATTAATCTATAATATTTTTATTATTAATTGTTGAGTTTGATGATGGCTCTGATTGAACGCTATCCAAAAGTTTGACACATGCTAATCGTACGTTATCTGCATAATTTATGATGGATAAAGTGGTGTAAAGGTGAGTAAGGTAATTTGGTTTCCTTAAAGTAAGGGAACATTAATCCCTTATAGAATATTGTATATAAATAAATTATATATAACTATAAAAGAAAATAATATTTTCGCTTTAAGATGCTCATAATACCATCAAGTAAGTAGTAGTTTAGGTAATGTCTAAACTAGCTTTAACTTGTAGTCAAATCTGAGAGGTTAATTGACCACATTGGGCCCGAAAAAATCCCAAGACATAATAGTACAGCAGTGAGGAATATTGGTCAATGGCCTAACGGCTGAACCAGCTATTTGGTAGAATGTCTTTGAATATATATTAATTATATATTTCAAAGTATTAGTTTAGAAATAAATGTAATACAAAATAATGACTACGTCATATAAAATTCTAGATAGAAGATTGATAATGACAAATTTCTATCTAAACGTCTTGACAAATTCTTGTGCCAGCAGTCGCGGTAATACAAGTAAGACTAGTGTTATTCATCTTTATTAGGTTTAAAGGGTACCTAGACGGTATATCAAGCCCCAAAAGGGTACGGATATTACTAGAGTTTTATGTGAGGGGTAGATATTAGAATTATTAGAGTAGAGATGAAATTCTTTGATACTATTGAAGACGGGTAACGGTGAAAACGTACCCCTATGTAAAAACTGACGTTGAGGGACGAAGGCTTGGATAGCGAACAGGATTAGGAACCCTAGTAGTCCTTGCAGACAATTATGAATGTCATATGTTAGATTGAATTTAGTGTATAAATTAAAGTGTAAGCATTCCACCTCAAGAGTAATGTGGCAACGCAGGAACTGAAATCATTAGACCGTTCTTGAAACCAGTAGTGAAGTATGTTATTTAATTCGATGATCCACGAAAAACCTTACCACAATTTGAATATATTTTTAAAATATACAAGTGTTGCACGGCTGTCTTTAGCTTATGTCGTGAGACTGCGGTTAGATTCGCTAATGAGCGTAGAGCCCTACTTTTACTTAAATATGTATTATACTTTATTAAGTATATACAATTATGTAATGGTCATACCTGACACAATGGGTATAGTAGAGTGAGGGATCAAGACAAGTCATCATGGCCTTAATATTGTGGGCTATAGACGTGCTGCATATGTTTTAACAAAGGGAGGCAAAAATGTAAATTTTAGCTAATCCTTAAAGTAAAATAAAGATTAGATTGTAGTCTGTAACTCGATTACATGAATAAGGAATTACTAGTAATCGCGAATCACCATGTCGCGGTGAATCAAATCTCAATTGGGTACTAACTACTCGTCAGGCGCTGAAAGAAGTATGTGCAATAAGTTTGGTTAATTTATAATTCATACAAACTGATTAGAGGTTTTTCCATATATTTATGGAAAAAACGTTTTATAGGTTAATTTTCGTATGCGCGGCTTTGATTAGTGTTAAGTCGAAATATGGTTCGTGTAGCGGAAGTTGCACGGGATTCATTAATATTAATAAAAAAATAAAAAAAATTTTTTTTTTTGTATATTTCGATAGGTTGAAAATAAGTAATATAGTTTTTCTTATAATAATTATTAAATTGGTTTATAATGGCTTTATTTTTAAAGTTTCTTTTATAATAAACTGGTTTTTATAGGTCATTATTAGACTTTAGAGAAAGGTCCCATTTGTTGGTATGATGGGTTGAGCTGTAAACTCAATAGTTTAGGCTATCGAAGGTTCAATTCCTTTCCTTTCTAATAGCTAAATATTACTAAATTTTAAATAAAGTCAAATATTTAAAGTAAATATTAGTAAAAAATATATTTTATACTAACTACTTCAATTATTTTATAGTTAAATATATGGTTTTATAAATTTATATAATTATAGTTATATAAAAGAGAATTGGCTGAGTGGTTTAAAGCGATGAGCTTGAAACTCATTTGATTTATTAAATCACATCCGTTCGAATCGGATATTCTCTGAGCATTAACGGATTAGAGCCAGGTTGGTTAGGCACCTCATTTGGGTTGAGGATCAGTTATGTTCAAATCATAATAATCCGACTATAATTATTAATAAATATTGTAATAAATATATATTTAAAAAAAAGGCATATTATTGTTTAAATATATATCTATAGGGGGTATAGTTTAACTGGTAAAACAGCGATTTTGCAGGTCGTTATTTTAGGATCGAGTCCTAATATCTCCAATTAAAAATAATATTAAATATATGACTTTTATTAAATAAGAGATTTATTTAATAAAAACAAACTGAATTATAATTAAATTATTTTGTAATTTAATTATATAAAATATTATAAAAATATAAATATTTTTATAATATTTTATTTATATTTTTATATATTTATTTAAAGATAATAATCCAAATAATATAATAATCAATAAATTATTATCAACTGTAAATAAATAAGGAATTAAAGTATAAGATACTAATCCAACTAATATATATAAAGCATATGTTGTAACAATTCCTGTATCTAATTTACTTATATCTTTACTTAATCTAGTTAATCCTATTTCTAAACCATAAGGACCTATTAATTCTATTGAACCTTTATCAATAACTTTGGTAGTTTGTCCACCTAATTTTAATACTAAATCTGTAATATATTTATTATAAAATAATTCAACCAAAAATCTTTGATTAAAGAAACTATATATATTATATCCTAGTCTAGATAATTTAAAATGTATTAATCCTTTAGGAATAAATTCAGATAATATAATAGAGATTAAACTTAAAGAAATAGTAAATATTAAAGGTAAAATTTTAAATAAAGTAGGTACCGCAAATTCTGTATCTAGCATTATTTCATGATTAGGATGTATATATAAAGCATTATCAGCAAAAAAATTAGAACCTAAACCTATAAATATATCTTTAGTTATATAACCAAAAAATATAGAAAATATTGCTAATATTATTAAAGGCATACTCATAAAAATATCACCTTCATGAGCTTGTTTATAATTTACTATAGGTCCATTAGGATTAGTTAAAAAAGTAAGATATAATACTTTAATAGAATACAAAGTAGTAAACATAGCACCAATAGTAGATATGAAATAAACTGCATTACCAGAAAATGAATATTGACCATAAGAAGATTCTATAATAAAATCTTTAGAATAGTAACCAGTCATAAAAGGAAATGCAACTAAACTTAAAGAAGCTATTAACATAACAGAATAAGTTAAAGGTAAGAAAGATTTAAGTCCTCCATACTTTCTAAAATCTTGATTGTCAGCAACGGCATGTATAACTGCACCAGCAGCTAAAAATAAAAGTCCTTTATAGAAGGCGTGGTTAACTAAATGAAATATAGCTATACTATAACAAGATAAACCTATTGCTATAACCATCATTCCTAATTGACTCATTGTAGAATAAGCTATAACTTTTTTAATATCTTGTTGGAATAGACCTATTAATGAACTAAATACTGTAGTTATTGCTCCAATTCATAAACATAATAATAGTACTGTATTACTATATTCTATCAAAGGAGAACTACGTATTAAAAGATATACACCTGCTGTAACCATAGTAGCAGCATGTATTAAGGCACTAACTGGAGTAGGACCTTCCATAGCCATAGGTAATCAAACATGTAATCCTATTTGAGAACTTTTAGCCATAGCACCTATAAGTAAACAAGAACCGATTAATATTATAATATTTTCGCTAATATACGGAGATATTGAAAAAACAGTAGAATAATCTACGTTACCAAATGTTCATAATATAGCAAACATACCTATAGTTAAAAAACAATCTCCAACTCTATTTGTTAAGAATGCACTAATAGAACTTTGATTAGCCGCTATTCTAGTAAATCAAAAACTAACTAATAGGTAGGAACATACTCCAACCCCTTCTCATCCTACAAACATTAAAAGATAGTTGTTACTAGTTACAAGAATAATCATCATAAATGTGAATAAACTTAAGTAACTAAAAAATCTTTGATTATGAGGGTCATGACTCATATAACCTATAGAGTATACATGAACTAAAGAAGAAACTATAAGCACAGGTATTAACATTGATACTGTTAAAGAATCAAAATTAAAAGCTCAAAGTACATTTAATGATTCTGAATCTATTCATCTAAATAATTCAATACTAACTGGTATACCATTAAGTCCTACTTCAAAAAATGCTATAATAGCTAATAAAGTAGTTGTTATAACTGAAACACAAGTTATTATATGTGATCCTGTTACACCTATTTTTCTACCAAAAAAACCTGAGGCTATGGAAGCTAGTAAAGGAAGTATAATTATTGATAAGTACATTATTTAAATTCTATAGCTATAGTACCTCTTAATCTATAAAATGCTACTAATATACCTAGACCTATAGCACTTTCTGCTCCTGCTATTGCTATTATATATATAGCATAAACTTGCCCTAAAACATCGTCAAAACTAAGTGAACTTAATAAAATAAGAAATGTTATTGCTAATAACATAATCTCAATAGATATCAGCATAAGTATTATATTTTTTCTGTTTAATACAAATCCTAGGACACCAATTAAAAATAGAATTAAAGATAAATTCATTCTAACTAATTAAAATACCTCTGAGCGTATTCATGGTATGTTAAATAATAAATAAAGTAACAATAGCTTAATACCACTACGATTTATTAAATAAAAAAAATAAATAATGAATTTCATAAATATTTATAGTCTCCTGTTATAAAGTTATAATTCGTACATATTCTTATTGAACATATACAGCTATATTGTTATTAGACAATAGTAAATCATAATTATGTCTATTATAACTAGATTCATTAGGTTTATTATTTTATCCACTAAATTCATTGTTATAAGGTACACTAAGTTCAGTATTAATACTAAATGGTCATATAAAAAATCTTAAAAATAATTAAAAAGTTTACTGAAAATTCTAAAACCATAATAGATAATAAAGAATCTCAGGGGATAAATGAAAAAAAAAGAAGTTATTATAAAAACTCTAGTAAGAGCTATAATTAATATATGTCAAGTTAATAAATAAAACAGACCTATAAATTGAAATATAATTATAATACAAGGTATAATATATATAACTAATGTATTATTATTTATAAAACTATATAAATTTTTATTTTTTTTTAGTATTATAAATATTTATAAAAATAACTAAATATAATTTAGCTATTTATATTAAAAAAAGGTTAACTATTATTATTTCCACCTACACATTTAAAACATGCAACAGCCTGACAAAGTCTACATTGACTTACTTGTTTTAATATGTTAGATGATACCATATGATTAGCATTAGGATCTGTACCTGCAGGGCCAGCAAAAGTACAAGGGGCTTTAGCTGCTTGCATTTGTATCTGTTGAAGTTTAGGTACTTCAGTTCAATCATGAAAACAATTTATAACATCTAAAAATGTAGAAGATCTTGCACAAACTACACAAGCAGTAGTTACAAGTGTGTGTATACATGCTGAATGTTTTAAGTAAAATACAAGTAAATGGCACTGAATAAATTTAACCTTTATTTTAATATCTGAAGTTATATAATAATTCACTAAAGATTGAAATTTAGATTTATAATTATTAAATACAGATTTTATAGAAATATAATCACGTGGTAAAACTTTTTTATGGCTACCCACAGAAGGAATTATTTTACCTCTAAATGTAGAAAATTCCATATTAGAATCTCCAAAAGAATTCTCTATAAGACTAAATAAAGGTACAATTATAAGGAAGTGTAAAAAATATATTAATGTACTTATTTGACCAAATGCTATAAAAGGATCTTCAACGTGTTTAGCACCTAATTGCATTAATATTAAGAAATTAAATACAAATCAAATAAACATAATTTTATTTAAAGGTCTAAATTGAAAACCTCTACTTTTTCCTAAATCGGTAATGGACATAACAAGTATTATTAAAATAGCTAAAAACATGGCTATAACTCCTAATAATTTATTAGGTATGGATCTTAATATAGCATAGAAAGGTAAAAGATATCACTCTGGAACTATAGCAGGGGGAGTTTGCATAGGATTAGCCATTACATAATTTTCACTATCTCCTAATATATTAGGCATAAAATATACAAACAGAGATAAACCTAATATAAATAAGAATACAGTTACTAAATCTTTAAATATGAAATAAGGTGCAAAAGGTAATCTATCATAATTTCCTGATACACCTAAAGGATTACCTGATCCTGCTCCATCATGTAATGCTATTAAATGCATTATTACTAATGCAGCTAATGCAAAAGGCAATAAGAAATGTAATGCAAAAAATCTATTTAAAGTGGCATTGTTTACACTAAACCCACCTCATACGAACTCAACAATATCTTGCCCTAATCAAGGTATTGCACTTAATAAATTTGTTATAACTGTGGCACCTCATAAAGACATTTGACCATAAGGTAATACATAACCTAAGAATGCTGTTCCCATCATTAAAATTAATATAACTGTTCCAATTGTTCATGTTAATGTTCTAGGTGCAATATAAGACCCATAATATAATCCTCTTCCTACATGAAGGTATACTAAAAAGAAAAATGCTGAAGCTGTATTTGAATGTAAATAACGTATTAATCATCCATTATTTACATCTCTCATAATATGCTCTACCGAATTGAATGCTTGTAATACACTAGGATCATAATGCATCGCTAGAGTTACACCTGTAACTATCTGTATTATTAAACAAAATCCCAATAACGAACCAAAATTTCATAAATAACTAATATTAGCTGGCGTAGGCGCATCTCAAACAAAATTATTCCCTCCACTAAACAACGAAAGTCTCTTTATAATTCTCATAATAAAATACTGTTTAAAAACATGCTATAATAACTATATATATATTTATATATCTCTTTTTCTTAATTAAATTTATTTAATTTAAATAAATTTTTTAACTTTATTTCTTTCTTTTTTTGATTTTATTTATTTTTTTTAGCTTTATCGCACCAATAATAAACTAGCTTTATCACACCAATAATAGACTAGATATGTTTAAATATATCTAGCTACTAAGCTTACTGAAAAAAGCTTAAGAGCTATGGAATTCGAATCCATACTAAATGATTAAAAGTCACCTACTCTACCGTTGAGTTAAGCTCTCTTTTATTCTTACCTAAGACTTGAACTTAGATCTAGGTATTAGAAGTACCCTGCTCTGCCTTTGAGCTAGTAAGAAAATTTAATATATGGAGAGATGAGAAGGAATTGAACCTTGTATATTCGATCTGCAATCAAATTGTAAAACCATTTACAACACATCCCTTTATTTAATATAATATTAATTTTTAAATATATTAATTAACGAGCACAAGACTTGAACTTGTAATATGTATGTCCGTATCATACTACTTTGCCATTTAAGTTAACTCGTTTAATTAGCCCTTAATATGAATCGAACATATATCAAAATATTAACAGTATTCCGCTCTACCATTGAGCTATAAAGGCAGGTATAACAATTTTATAAATATAATTTATATTTATTATTATTTTTTTTTATTATTATTACGATATAAACGCGTGACTTATTTTTTAAGCAATATTTATATTTAAATTATATTAAATAAATTTAATTATTAATCCTACATATTTTTATTAAATGTTTTATATAATTTTATTTAATATTTTACTTTGTCTACTATCAATAGAAAGTGCTTTTTTCCCTAATTCAAAAACAAAACCTAATGTTAAAACCAAAAAGAAAATTAACATTATAATTAAACCAAATATACCATTAACATAAGTACTAACTATATAAGGGTATATTAGTAATATTTCTAAATCAAAAAGAAGAAATAAAAGAGCAAATATAAAAAATGAAATACTAAATTCACTTCTATTTTGTCCTAAAAAAGAATGAAACCCACATTCAAATACACTATCTTTTTCTTCATATGGATTGTGTGGAGCAAAAATAATATTAACAGCTAATAATATTATTGCTAATATAGGTATTAAAACAAAAAAAAATATTTGACTACTCATTATATTTTAAATATATTAAGACTTAATATATTTACTAAATTAAAAATCTCATTTGGTATATATATAAATAATAATATACCTAACGATATTATAGATATTACTAGACCTAAAGAACTATTTATACTTATTGATTTGGTACTTAACCCTATTTTTTTATAGCTTTTTTCACTAATTCCATTTTTTGTTATATAACCCATAACCTTTATACTTGTATCTACTTGTGAATCTTTGTTATTACTATTTATTAATAAAGATTCATTTATTTTATAATTATCTTTAAAAAAGTATATATCTTTTATAATACTTAAGTAATAACCTGCACCAATAACACTAGTTAATATAGCTACTAAAGACATAAATATATAACCATTATCTAAAGCTGCGCTTAATATCATTTGTTTTCCAAAGAATCCTATTATTGGTGGTATTCCTACAAATGAAAATAAAGTAATAGATAGACTTATAGCAATAAAAGGATTAATATAAAAATATCCTTTTATTTGACTAATTAATTGTATAGGAGAATTATCTTTATCTGTTAGATTTTCTCTATCATCTTTATCTTTATAAACATATATAAATAGAGTATAACCTATAGTTAATAATATGATAAAGGCATTTAAATTAGTTATAGAATATTGTATTATATAAAATATATATGATTGTATAGACTCAGGACTGTTTATAGATAATGCCAATAATATAAATCCTATATGGCTAATTGTACTATATGCAAATAATCTTTTTATTCTAAATTGAGTTAAACCTAATATTGAACCTACTATTAATGATAAAAAACTACTTAATATTAATATGCTAGTCCATGAAAAATCAAACAAGTTATATTGAGTTTGATATACAAAATCAATTAAATAAACGAATATAGATATTTTTGCTACTATTGCTACAAAAGTAGTTACTATAGTAGGTATACCATCATAAACATCGGGTGATCAAAAATGAAATGGAGAAGCACTAATTTTAAATAAGAATCCCACTATCATAATTATTATTGCTAATTGAATTGAATATATTTTATATAATAAATTAGAATCAAATATAAATCCTATTAAATTGGATTCTAATAGATCATTATGATATATAAATATATCAGACATATTTAACATTAAATATATATTATCTAAATTAGTAGTTCCTGTTATAGTATAAATAAGTCCTGATCCTAGTAATATAAAACAAGAAGATAACCCTCCTAATAAAAAGTACATTAAAGCACTACTAGTAGATAATTCAGAATCTCTATATATAGCAGATATAATATATAATCCATAACTTTGTAATTCTATGCAAAGAAATATAGAAATTAGATCAACACTACTCATTAAAAACATTCCTCCTGTTATTGAAAAATTTATTATTAAAGCATATTCTATTATTCTAAATTGATTTCCATTTTTATTAGAAATAGCTTCTTTATTATAAGTAAACTTTTCATAAAAAGCATTATATAATTTTGATATATAATCTATATATAACTTTCTAGGATAAAAAGAAGTTAATGTTAAAATAATACAAGTTATAATAGCAATAAATATATTAAAAACAACAGTATTATTAGTTATATTAAATAAAGAACCATAAATATTTATACCATATTCTAAAGAAGAAAAATACAATGTGTTATAAGATAAATATATAATTGAACTTAATCCTAAAATGGATAATCTAGAATAGTATATAGATAATTCTCTATTTAAATTTAAGGCATTAGAAGTTAAAAGTACGATTAAAATAATAATTAACATATTATGTTGGAGTGATTCGAACACTCAATAATAAGTATCAAAAACTCATGACTTACCGATTAGTCTACAACATATTGCAGATAACAAGATTTGAACTCGTACGATTTATTAATCATTCCATCCTAAGTAGAACCTGTCTCCCAATTTCAGCATATCTGCTATTATAATATTATTAAAGAATGTAAATAAGATGGTTCATGTTGCATTTATTATGTACGATTTGCTAAAAAACTAACAACATAAAGATCTTTTTGTATATTTAAATATTATTTAATCTCTACTCTAAATCTTGATTTTTATCCTGTTTTTATGTTAATTGGTGCTAAACTTTCCTTTGTATGTAACATACAATGTACACAATACATTACTATAATATTATATTTATAAGCTTTTATAGAATTAATATAGTTATATTTAATGCAGTTCTAATGCATCTTTAATATATGAACAAGATAAAACTACAAAAACTTGAGCTTGTATAAAAGCAATTCCTAATTCTAAACCAGAGAATGCTATTATAAACCCTAAAGGAAATAAACCTAAAAAGAAAAATATTAAACCAGAATTCATAATATTATAAGTAAAACCACTTAATATACTTAAAAGCATATGACCACTTAATATATTAGCTGCAAGTCTTAACCCTAAAGATACATTTCTAGATAAATATGATATAAATTCTATTAAAACTAATAAAGGTAATAATCCTAAAGGACAACCAGATGGTACAAATAAAGAGAAAAATTTTAAACCATGTTTACTAAAACCTAGTATAGTTGCACCTAATACTATTGTAAAACTTAGAGAAAAAGTTAATATAAAATGACTTGTAGGTGCAAAACTATAAGGTACCATACCAATTAAATTATTTATTAATATAAAAACAAATAATACGTACATAAAAGGAAAATATACCTGTCCACTTTTCTCATTTATTTGATTAGATACTATACTATGTACAGTAGCATATATAGTTTCTTGACATATAGATCATGAATTTGATATTATTTTGTTATTATTAGTAGATAATATATTTAATATAAATACTAAATAACCTCCAATTACTAGATATAAACCTATATTAGTTAATGATAATGATATATTACCTAATATTGGTGCTTCTAATCCAATAAGATTTCTTATATCAAATTGATCTAAAGGACTGCAAATGTTTGTAAGCATAAAAGTATTCAATTAAGATATTAATCATATAGAGCATGCTAGTTAACTATTTTTAATATAGTTTATATATGTAATGTGTTATTATAGTCTTAAAAATTTTTATAAATTATTTTTATAATTTACTTATAAATATACGAGTAGAAAATAAACGTACAAATCTAGGTAATATATATTTTGAAAATACATATATAAGTAAAACTATAATACCAAATGTAAATACTACTTGGTTTACGAAATAAAAAGGAACTAATTGTGGCATTTTTAACACAAAATTTTATATTATAATAATGTAAATATCTTATGTACTACTGTATTTCTATATAAAACATGGAGAATTTATAAACTAATAACTAATAATATAACCTATAAAATTTTTATCTAAATATTTGCAATTAATTTTTTTTTTTATTGTTGTTTAATAGTAATTATTATAGCTCCTACCATAGCTAATAAAAGTATTAATGATGTTAATATTAATAATATAGGATATGTAGTATATATAACATTACCTATACTTGTAATATGAGATACTGCAGCTAATACACCATCTCAATGTTTAGAACTTACAAATAATAAATTATTTTCAGTTGTTAAATTTAAATAATATGCTATAAAATTAAATACATCATTAATATTTAGTATATTATCTTTAAATATATAATTAGAAAAATTATTGTTTTTAGGTAAAAGTTTATGTAATGTAAAGGCAAATAATAAACCTGTTATTATTCCTAAAACTATACTGTTAGTATTTTCATTTGTTAATTCAGATATTCTAACATTGATTAACATTAAAATAAATAAAAATAATATAGATACCGCCCCCACATAAACTAATAAATAAGATAAACCAATAAAATTCATACCTAACATCATTAAATAACCGGCTATACTTATAAATAAACCAATTAAAAATAATACAGATACAATAGGATTTTTAGCTATTATAACGTAAATACCACATAGTATAGATAATATTGTAATAATTATAATTAGATAATAATAAAAACCATTAGTTAAAGTTTCATTTATAATATATAAATTATTCATTGTATTACATTTTTTATATATCAAATTTTTAACTAAATACAATTCCTAAACCTTTATTAAATACCTGATAAGTTTTTTTAATTGTAAATATTGTATTATGTATCGAATACCGCTATTTCTCTGTACCTGCATAAAATGTATTAATACAAGTACATTATACGTTCATAACGTTTATAACGTAAGTGATAATTAAAGCAATTTTAATATTTTTTATGTAAAAAAGATGATAAATAATTCTTTATGTAATTTTTGCTATATTTTATGTTATATTACCCTACTCTTATATCTATAATTGAAGTTATATTAGTTATATTACCTGTATTATTAACTGTTGCTTTTGTAACTGTAGCAGAAAGAAAAACTATGGCAAGTATGCAAAGAAGATTAGGTCCAAATATAGTAGGTTATTATGGACTTTTACAAGCATTTGCCGATGCATTAAAACTTCTTTTAAAAGAATATGTGTCTCCTACACAAGCAAATATAATACTTTTCTTCTTAGGTCCTATTATAACATTAATATTTTCATTATTAGGGTATGCAGTTATACCTTATGGACCAGGTTTATCTATATGAGATTTTGATTTAGGTATACTTTATATGCTTGCTGTTTCTTCATTAGCAACATATGGTATACTATTAGCTGGTTGATCTGCTAATTCTAAATATGCCTTTTTAGGGTCATTAAGAAGTACGGCACAATTAATAAGTTATGAATTAATACTTAGTTCTGCTATTTTATTAGTAATACTTTTAACAGGTAGTCTTAACTTAACTGTAGATATAGAAACACAAAGAGCAATATGATTTATAATGCCATTATTTCCAGTATTTATTATATTCTTTATAGGATCAGTTGCAGAAACAAATAGAGCTCCTTTTGATTTAGCAGAGGCTGAATCAGAATTAGTTAGTGGATTTATGACTGAGCATGCAGCTGTTATATTTGTATTTTTTTTCTTAGCAGAATATGCAAGTATTGTGTTAATATGTATACTAACTTCAATATTATTTTTAGGTGGTTATTTACTAGATTATAATATATTATATATTATTATTCAAGAAATATACTATGATACTATTATTAATGATATTATATTATTCTCTCTAAATCCTATAATTGAAGGTATGGTATATGGTATTACACTTGGTCTAAAAAGCTGTATAATGATATTTGTATTTATTTGAGTGAGAGCTTCTTTTCCTAGAATAAGATTTGATCAACTTATGTCATTCTCTTGAACCGTTTTATTACCTATAGTAATAGCTTTTATAGTAATATTACCATGTATACTGTATAGTTTTGAAATTATACCTAGTAATATATCTTTATTATAAGCATAATTATAATTATAATAAAGAAAAATTTATTTATTTTATTAATTTATCAATTAATACATATTAGAACATTTTTAAAATATTATAATAATATATAATTAATTAAGTGTAAAAAAAAATTTTTTTTAGTTTTATTGAAGTAAATATTATATTAACAATAAATAAAATATGTTATTATTATTATTACTTATTATACCATTAATAGGTATATCTTTAATAGCTACATTTTCGGATAACAACTCAGTAAGAAAAGTAAAAAGAATAAAGATAATAGCATTATTTACTTCGATAATAAATTTATTTATATCTATGGTTGTATTTATATTATATAATTTTAGTAGCAATCAATTTCAATTTGTTCAAGAATATTATAATATAAATAATTTTGATTTTTATTTAGGTTTAGATGGTTTATCTATATACTTTGTAATGCTTACAACTATAATAATTCCTATATCATTATTATCTAATTGAAAATCTATAACAGAAAATGTTAAATCTTATGTTATAATAATTCTATTACTAGAAACATTATTATTAGCGGTATTTATGGTGTTAGATATACTACTTTTTTATATATTTTTTGAAAGTATTCTTCCTCCATTATTTATACTTATAGGAATGTTTGGTTCTAGCAATAGAGTTAGAGCTAGTTTTTACTTATTTTTGTACACATTATTAGGATCTCTGTTTTTATTATTAAGTATATTAACTATGTCTTCAATAATGGGAACTACTGACTTGGACGCTTTATATAAAAGTAATTTTGATTTTATTACTCAAATATTTATATTTATAGGTATATTTATAGCTTTTGCTGTAAAAACTCCTACTATATTTTTAAATACTTGACTTTTAAAAGCTCATGTAGAATCTCCATTAGCGGGTAGCGTTATATTAGCAGCAATAGTTTTAAAATTAAGTTTATATGGTATACTTAGATTAATATTACCATTAGTTCCTAAAGCATATTTATTATTAACTCCTTTTGTATATGTTATTGGAGTTATAACTATTATATATGCAAGTTTAAGTACTTTAAGAACAATAGATGTAAAAGAATTAATTGCATATAGTTCAGTTAGTCATGCAGCAGTTTATTTATTAGGTGTATTTAGTAATACAATACAAGGTATAGAGGGAGGTATTTTATTAGGATTAGCACATGGATTTGTTTCTTCCGGTTTATTTATATGTGCTGGAGGAGTATTATATGATAGATCTAGTACTAGATTAATAAGCTTCTATAGAGGTATTACACAAGTAATGCCTTTATTTTCTATATTATTCTTCATATTATGTTTAGGTAACGCAGGTACTCCTTTATCTCTTAACTTTATAGGTGAGTTTATGAGTTTATATGGAACATTTGAAAGATCGCCTATATTAGGGGCATTAGCAAGTTCATCTATAGTATTTAGTGCAGCTTATACTATTTATATGTTTAATAGAATATCATTTGCAGGATCTTTTTCTAGATTCTTCAGATTTAATTTACCTGATTTAAATAAAAGAGAATTTTATATACTAATTACTTTAGTATTATTTACAGTATTATTTGGTGTATACCCTGCTCCTATATTAGATGGTTTACATTATTCAGTGAGTACTATTATATATAATTCTAGTTTAATTTAGTATAATATAATTTATTATATTAATATTATTAGTAAGCTTATAAAAAAAATAATATATGATTAAAAATATTTATTATACAATTTATTAGTATATTATATTTAATTTATTTAATAAAACTTATACGTTATTATCGTAATATTAATACAATAAAATATCATATAAAATAGCGGCTATAGGTTAATGGTAGACCGTTCGCCTTCCAAGCGATGTGCACCGATTCGAATTCGGTTAGCCGTATAAATTTTTTTTAGAGTTAGTAACTTAATTGGTAAAGAACTTTCTTGTCGAGAAAGGAGATGTCGGATCGAAGCCGATCTAGCTCGAAGATAGGAAAAGTTTCCATAGGTAGGGTAAGATATTTGCTAAATATTATGTTTTTTACATTTAATGGTTCAAATCCATTCTTTTCCGTATTTAATGGGTTAAATCCATTTTTTTCTATATTTATTAAATTATAAATAAGAGTATAGTTTAATAGGTAAAACATGAAGCTTCAAACTTCAAATTATCAGTTCAATTCTGAGTGCTCTTGTATATAAAATATTATTAATATGTTTAACTATAAAAAAGTATATTTTATAGTTAAATTTACAATAAAATTAAGATACTACAAAAGATTTCTTAACTTAATCGGTAAAGTATATTTTTGATAAAAATACTATCGGCGTTCAATTCGCCGAGAAATCAGGTTTATGTAAAAATAAAATTATCTTTAGTGACTTAATGACTTATTAATATTTTTACATAGTGATAAAAAAAAAATAAAAGGTATTTTAATTATTAAATAATAGAATATTATTTAATATAAGTATCCATTGTAAATTCTAGTATTTTAAGTTTAAAAACTTTTAAAATATAAATATTTGCTTTTATTTATAAATATTAAATAGATTGTAATTTAAATTTTGATATAAATGTTTATAAACATTAGAAGAATTTACGTATTATTGGATGTTTTATTTTGTTTTTTTTGATATGATACAAGCAGCAAGAATAATTGGTACAGGTTTAGCAACTACAGGTTTAATAGGAGCTGGAATAGGGATAGGTACTGTATTTGGAGCATTAATATTAGGTGTAGCTAGAAACCCTTCATTAAGAGGACAATTATTCTCTTATGCTATATTAGGGTTTGCTTTCGCAGAAGCTACAGGTTTATTTGCTCTTATGATGGCCTTCTTATTATTATATGTATCGTAAATTTATTTAACCTAATATTATATATATTTTATTATAATAAAAAAGCTAATTTAACTTATACCTATAATAGGTTAATAGATTAGAATATTCATTATTTTTATTCTAAATACATTTGTTTTGATATTTATTTTAATCATTGTAATTTATATAATTAATTAAATTAAAAATGTAATTACTTTATTTATAAATGTAATTAGTATAATCTTTGTAATTAATGATACATAGTTTACTGTACACATATTATTATTATAATTTTAGTGTTAACTGTTTAAACGAATCATATTTCCTTCTTATTCTTACTTCTGAGCTTTCTGAGAATAATGAAGATTATGCTCGGGCTATTGAAGTTAAGAAAGGAGGAATATCCATGTGGTGAGAACGTTGATTCTTTTCAAGTAATGCTAAAGATATAGGTACTTTATATCTAATATTTGCTTTATTTTCTGGACTTTTAGGTACAGCTTTTTCAGTATTAATAAGACTTGAATTATCTGGACCAGGTGTACAATATATTGCAGATAATCAACTATATAATAGTATAATTACAGCACACGCAATTCTGATGATATTTTTTATGGTTATGCCAGCAATGATAGGGGGATTTGGTAATTTTTTATTACCATTACTTGTAGGAGGGCCAGATATGGCATTCCCTAGACTTAATAATATAAGTTTCTGATTATTACCCCCTAGTTTAATCTTATTTTTATTTGCAGCTACTATAGAAAATGGAGCAGGTACAGGATGAACATTATATCCTCCATTATCAGGTATACAAAGTCATAGTGGACCTAGTGTAGATTTAGCTATATTCGCTTTACATTTAAGTGGAGTTAGTAGTTTATTAGGAGCTATGAATTTTATAACAACGATATTAAATATGAGAGCTCCAGGTATAAGCTTACATAAATTAGCTTTATTTGGATGAGCTATAATAGTTACAGCAGTTTTACTATTATTATCTTTACCTGTTTTAGCAGGAGCTATAACAATGGTCTTAACAGATAGAAATTTCAATACATCATTCTTTGAAGTAGCAGGAGGTGGTGATCCTATTTTATATCAACATCTTTTCTGATTTTTTGGTCATCCTGAAGTTTATATATTAATTATACCGGGATTTGGAATAATTAGTACAACAATTTCAGCAAGTTCTAACAAAAGTGTATTCGGTTATCTAGGGATGGTTTATGCTATGATGTCAATAGGGGTGTTAGGTTTTGTAGTTTGAAGCCATCACATGTATTCTGTAGGGTTAGATGTTGACACAAGAGCATATTTCACAGCTGCTACATTAATTATAGCAGTACCTACTGGTATTAAAATATTCAGTTGATTGGCTACATGTTATGGTGGTTCAGTACATTTAACACCTTCTATGTTATTTGCATTAGGATTTGTATTCATGTTTACAATAGGAGGATTAAGTGGAGTTATTTTAGCTAATGCTTCACTTGATATAGCCTTCCACGATACTTATTACGTTGTGGCCCATTTTCACTATGTTTTAAGTATGGGTGCTGTATTTGCTTTATTTAGCGCATGATATTTCTGAATACCTAAAATATTAGGTTTAGATTATAATATTATGTTAAGTAAAGTACATTTCTGAATATTATTCATAGGAGTTAATGTTACATTTTTCCCTCAACATTTCTTAGGTTTACAAGGTATGCCTAGAAGAATAAGTGATTATCCTGATGCATTTGCAGGATGAAATTTAATAAGTAGTTTTGGATCAATTATTTCTGTAGTTGCTACATGATTATTTTTAAATATAACATATAAACAATTAACAGAAGGTAAAGCTGTATCTAGATATCCTTGATTAACACCTCAATTCTATACAGATTTATTACAAAGTTTATTAAGTAGAGTTTATACTAGTTTAGAGTGAGGATTAAATAGCCCTCCTAAACCTCATGCCTTTATGAGCTTACCTTTACAAAGTTCAACATTATCTATATTTAGTCTAATATCAAGTTTCATTGGGATATCATTCATTAATTGTGATGCACCTAGACCATGAGGTTTATATTTTCAAGATAGTGCTAGTCCTCAAATGGAAGCTTTAGTAGAATTACATGATAATATCATGTTTTATTTAACTATTATTCTATTTGGTGTTGCTTGAGTAATGATATCTATTGTTAGAAATTATGTTAGTAATAAATCTCCTATAAGCAATAAATATCTTAACCATGGTACGCTTATAGAATTAATTTGAACAATTACACCTGCCTTGATATTAATATTAATAGCATTTCCTTCATTTAAATTATTATATTTAATGGATGAAGTTACAGATCCCTCTCTAACAGTATTTGTAGAAGGACATCAATGATATTGAAGTTATCAGTATCCTGATTTTCTTAATGAAGATGATGAAGAATTAGAATTTGACTCATATTTAGTTCCTGAATCTGATTTAGAAGATGGAGGACTTAGATTACTTGAAGTTGATAATAGAGTTATATTACCTGAACTTACACATGTTAGGTTTATAATTTCAAGTGGGGATGTTATACATTCTTATGCTTGTCCAGCGTTAGGTATAAAATGTGATGCTTATCCTGGAAGATTAAATCAAGTATCTGTATTGATTAACAGAGAAGGAACATTCTTCGGTCAATGTTCTGAAATATGTGGTATATTACATAGCTCTATGCCTATAGTAATAGAATCTCTTTCTTTAGAGAAATTCTTATTTTGACTAAGAGAACAATAATATATATAAATAATTAAAGTGTTTAAATTTACACAGGCATTTGAATTTAGATCTATTATAAATTATATAATGTCAAATCTTGTTAGAAGTAATTTCCAAGGACATCCTTTTCATCTAGTAAGTCCTAGTCCATGACCTCTATATACATCTATAACATTATTAAGTTTAACAACTACCGGTGTATTAGTAATGCATGGTTTTCTTTATGCAGGTTATTGATGAATAAGTGCTTTCATATTATTAATTAGTAGTATGTTTTTTTGATTTAGAGATATAGTATCTGAAGGAACTTACATAGGAAATCATACATTAGCTGTACAAAAAGGATTAAATATGGGTGTAGCTTTATTTATAGTAAGTGAAGCCTTATTCTTTTTAGCTATTTTTTGAGCCTTTTTTCATAGTGCTTTATCACCTACTGTAGAATTAGGTGCTCAATGACCTCCTTTAGGTATAGAAGCTATAAATGCTTTTGAATTACCTTTATTAAATACAGTTTTACTACTTGCAAGTGGTGTTACTGTAACATATGCACATCATTCATTAATACAAGGTAATAGAAATGCTGCTTTATATGGTTGTATATTTACTATTATATTAGCTATAGTTTTTACAGCTTTTCAAGCTATAGAGTACTCAGTTTCTTCTTTTACTTTAAGTGATGGTACATTTGGATCCTGTTTCTATTTTGGTACTGGTTTCCACGGTTTACATGTAATAGTTGGAACTATTTTTTTAGCTGTAGGTTTATGACGTTTACTTCTTTATCACCTAACTCAAAACCATCATCTAGGTTTTGAATCTGGTATATTGTATTGACATTTTGTTGATGTAGTTTGATTATTTTTATTTTTTTCAGTTTATTACTGGGGATCTTAAATATACATGACATAATTTAATTACCAGCAGTACTAATAATATTATTATAAAGTATTATTATCTATATTTACTTTATATGGAATTTTGTTATAACTTAAAATTTATACACTATAATAATACTTAATTTACTTTTTTTAGATAATATATTGAAATACATAATAAATATATTTATTATGTATTATTTTATAGTATAAAACTATTAAACGTTTATATTGTAAGATATGAAAAGTTTCATTTGATTATTACTATCTTAAGTATAAAAAGAAACTATTACGGACAATAGCTATATATCAGGGGTTGAACATGCTTTAAGTATACCTTGGATAAATCCAATAATAAACGAAGTTAATTGAAATATCTTAGTAGCTTCAGGAATAAAAATCAAAAGAGATTCTTATAATATGTAATCAATATTATACGGAAAAGCCTTAAAAATAAAATGAAATTTATTTTGTTTGAATATAGGGAAACCTTTCTCTAAGGCTAAATACGATATATAGCGATAGCGAATAGTACCGTGAGGGAAATTGTAAAATAGTAGTTTTATAAGCAGCTCGAACTAAAATTATAAATACGATAGAGCGTACCTTTTGCATAATGGGTCAGCAAGTTAATATTAGATGCAAGATTAAACCTTAGATAAACCAATTATTAAATAATGAATAAGTATCTAATATTAGACCCGAAGCCTGGTGATCTTACCATGATTAGGACTATAAAGGTTCGAATGGGTTATCGTTGTATAGATATCCAAAAAGTTGTGGTAAGTAAGTGAAAGACAAAACTGACTAGGATAGCTGGTTTTCTGCGAAACCTATTTAAGTAGGTGGTTTGAATAAAATGATAACAGGTACAGAATTGTGATCTCAAGCAAATAATAATTCATTTATTATAATTGCACACATTGGGGGGTCGTGAAGGCTTTATCAGTGAGGATTTGCTCTCGAAAAGGTTATCATAAATTTTAAACTCTCGGACATAGTACGATAAGGTTGTATGTCTAAAGGGAAACAGCCCAAAACAATTATTGAAGGTTCCAAAATTATTGTTAAGTGAAAATGAGGAAGTATTTTTCCTATGCAATCAGGAAATAGGCTTAGAAGCGGCCATTTTTTGAAGACCTCGTAACAGAGCACTGGTTTATTTTAAGTTAAAAGCACCAAAAATTTAACGGATCTAAACAATATACCGAGATATTGTCTATAATATAATATATTATAGGGTAGCAGAATGTTAGGTAAGCTGAAAAAGTTAATTTTAATATTTAAAATAACATAAAAAGTATTAATTAAATAATATAATGTTATATTATTTATAAAGTAAAAAAGTATCCTAAGTAAGAATGCTGGCATGAGTAACGATAAAGGGATAATCCCTCGCCTTAAGCTTATGGAATCATATTAGTCGGTCTCTAAGTTTATTAATATATCTTAAAAGATTAAACGATGAGAATAATACGAATAAATATAGTAGGAAATGGTATAATTTATACCTTAAATGTGTCCTAATATACCCTATGTTCTTCCTAGAATTTAATTAAAATTCAATTAGGGATAAATTCTATTAATAAAAAACTTTAGTTTGGAATATAGCCAAAAAAAACTTATAATAAACCTACATAAAGTAGGTTCTGGAAAATTTATATTTTTTGAGGGAATCACCGTACCTATATACTATCATAAGTAAGCAAGTAGAGAATACAAAGGCGTTTGAGTTAACAATCATTAAGGAACTCGGCAAATTGACACCGTAACTTAGGGAGAAGGTGTGCCATCTATTATTATAAATATTAACTATTTTAAATAATGAAGAGGAGACATAAAATGGTGTTGTACGACTGTTTAATTAAAACAAAGCACTTTGCATAAGATTATTAATCAAAGTATTGAGTGTGATCTCTGCCCTATGTTGGCTGGTTAACGGAGTTTCTTAGTTTAAAAGCTAGGTTTTGAAGGATACCCCAATCAATGGCGGCCTTACCGATGAGGGTCCTAAGGTAGCGGAATACCCTGGCCGTTAAATGCGGTCTTGCAT